>JADDOH010017832.1:0-20601 GCA_016648135.1 Agrypnia vestita
TATTTCAGCCATTAAAGTAAACGGTGGCGTTGTCAGCTGGACTTAAGACTGCAGTAAGCAGCAGGATGCGGAATTAGGGGAATGTAGAGGAGAACAAAGAAGTAGTAATTAAAAGAAAACTTTCCCGTGATCCAATCAAGCTGAAACTTTGCAGGCAGACTCGTGGCGACGATAAAAATGATCACAATTTTTTGTTTAAAAAAATATAATAATTAGAGTATAGTTTTAATTTTTTCGAAATTTTAATGGTTTTTTCAAATTGGAATCGTTACAAATGAGTAATGACCCCGAAACGTGCAGTAGGCACAAAAACTGATTCAATGAGAAAGGGAGTATAATATAATTTTTGTTTTTATGTTTTTTTTTTTAAAATTCTTTATTGAAAATAGAATAGATACAAGATACAGTGTTTTTAATGTTACATTTTTATACTTGTTTAACTGTCCCCAGAAAAAAAAAACTTGTTTTTGGGGACAGAAGTAAGTACATGATGCATAATGTTAGAGCATGAATGATTAGTATAAATCAATAAATGGAACAGTATAGAGAATTATAAACATAAAATAAAAATTATTGAACCAAGTATATTATTTGTAAAATTTCTAAAATTTCAACAATTTTTTGTTTGTTTATTTTTTTAATATTTATTTATTGTTACAGTTTATTTATACATGTACAATAAAAATTGACCTTATATATATTTTACAAATGCTGGACTATATCTGTTTATTCTGACATTCATGTTTTATTATTTCTGAATCATTGCTTCCCAATCAACTGACTTCCGATTTTGGCGGCGACAAATCGTAAAATCGCACACAATAGAAAGAGATTGATCTACTAAAATTTCCAACCACAAATTCACTGTTACAAAGGATATACAATTTCCAAACAATACGACAAATTATATTTTTTAGCTTGTAAATACTATTTAAAAGTATCGTGCATTTTATTTTATATTTTTTATTATATTATTTTATATTTATATATACAGTAGTATTAACATTCAAATAATAATTCCCATTCAGTTTTAAAATAAGACATTTGATATAGAAAACAATGAGGAAATTATCATCACCGCACGTGGCTTTGGGAGGCGAATAAAAACACTGGAAATTAATTTAGTTTTATTTATTACCAAATAAAGTCCTGGACGCGAGTTCAATTGTAATATTGTCCTTAATTTTAGTGTCGCTAAATATCTTTCGAATATTCCATACTTATTACTGAATTGTTCCTTAATTCGCACTAATTAACGCTGCCTCTATTGCTTAGAATACTTCTGGTAAACTCCGTCCAATGTTCGCTCGTAGAAACTATTTGCCCCGGTATCCTTTATTCACATAAGCTGGTCACTAATATCCGTGTTGTAATATCACGAATCTCTGGTCGCCTTGTTAACGTGACAAACTGAATTACCTGAGCCCGCGTCAATTCGTTCCAAAGGTTTATTCTAGAGGTAACGCGAAAAATGTTGAACGTTTTAGACTATTCTGCATAATCTGTTAATATGAAATGGAAAGATGCTGAATTCTCTAGAGAGATAACGCGGTACGTACCCAGTGTTCCTACAATACAAACAGTAATGTATATATTGCACATTCAATTTTTATAATTTTACAAATATTTTTTTAAAAAACCTAATATTAGGTCTTTACATATGAAATTGAGGTTTAGTATGGGAGGAACATAAAGCCGATTTTTTTTATTATAATATATTTATTTAATCAAAGTATGTACCATTGCTATCTATGCACTTTTGCCATCTCATAGGTAGTTCATCGATCCCTTTACTAAAAAAACCATTCGGACGGAATCAATAAAATCTTTGAAGGCGGTTTGGACTGCCCCATCGGAGATGAATTTTTTCCTTTGCAAGAAGTTATCCAAATTTCGAAAAAAATGGTAATCTGTTGGGGCAAAGTCCGGAGAGTACGGTGGATGTCTTAGACATTCCAATCGAAGCTCCTCTAATTTGGTAGCCGTCTATTGTGCAGTGTGTGGTCTAGCGTTATCATGAAGCAGCAGTGACCTAGAGCGATTAACCAGCCTTGGTTGTTTAGCAGCTAGCTTTTCCATCATGGTTTGCAGTTGCTGACAATAGACATCTGCCGTAATCGTCTGGCCAGATTTAAGAAAGCTGTAGTGAACGACACCAGCACTAGTCCACCAAACGCTCACAAGTATCTTTTTTGGAGTCAATTTTCGCTTGGGGCATGGTTTGGCTGGTTCGGCAGGGTTCAGCCTATGCGATGAGCGCTTCCGATTATCGTACAGGATCCACTTTTCATCACAGGTAATGATTCGATTTAAAATCCCTTCATTATTGTGCCGGTTGAGTAATGCAACGCAGCAGTCAACGCGCGTTTGTTGATTTGCTTCACTCAATTCGTGAGGTACCCACCTTTCAAGCTTTTTCACCTTACCAATTTGTTTCAAGTGGATTAAAATAGTTTTATCACTAACACCGCAGTCTGCAGCTAACTCGGATGTAGTTTGCGATGGATCCGCTTCCACAATAGCCTTCAATTCTTCATTATCAACTTTGGTCTCCGGCCGTCCACGGGGTTTGTTCTGCAGGTCGAAATTTCCAGAACGAAAACGTTGGAACCAAAAACGCACTGTGTTTTCTTTTGCGGCACCGTCACCATACACATCATTAATCCTTCGAGCCGTTTCTGCAGCACTGGTGCCACGGTGGAACTCGTACTCGTAAATAACGCGATATTTCAAGTTTTTCATTTTGTAAACTAAGTGACGCAAAGAAAAAAACAATTGAGAAAAAAACAAATGAATTATAATTTTCAAAACACAAATACATGAGTAAATAACTGTATAAATTTGGATTTGGAATTCCTAACCAAAGAGAAGATATTTGAGATCAAATTTGCCAGTATGGCAAAACGCCAATTTCATATGCATGGACCTAATATTTAGTTAAATATATTTTTTGAATTGATTTGATTTGATTTTTTTAATCATTAAAAATATTTTTTAAATCATTATGTTTATGCGTTTTGGAGTAAAAAAAAATAGTTTATAAAAATATTTATATAATTAAAAGCCAAATTCGATGCATTATAATCCATTGGAGAAAATACCATGAAGACTTTATGAAACCAACAATGGACCCTGAATAAAGGAACTATCAAAGCCCGTGAATAGTGTAAAGGATTTCTTTTGACGTACTTTAATTGTAATTTTAGGAAAATTGACAAAAGTAAACATTTATTTGTTTAAAAAATAAACGTCTTTCAAATAATTTTAATGGACGAGGGTTGTTTTCTGATACAATGGACATTTTATCAAGAATAAGTTTAATTTTATTAATTTTGCATAATTTAGCGATTGTAATACATATGTGAGTTTTTTAGAAACCACATCCTGGATACATTCAGTATACGGACTTTTTGTAACAAATTGCAAGTAGTTACGTATAGTTTTATTCGTTTTCTTTTATATCCAAGATCTGGCGAGACGTACGTACTATATTTTTATGACGCGTGTGTAGAAATATCTGAATTATTCATGCGATTGTCAATAGTAAGTAATACGACTTCTTGCATCTCGGAGTTTGTACATGCAATGTTTTTCTGATCATATGATTATACTTGTAACATTCAACAGTGATGTTTTATAATATTAATGATATGTAGATTTTCTTTCAAAATGAACACTAAATTGATATTTTTTTATGAATACCAAATTAATATTTTAAGCATAATCAGCATGATAGATTTATGCACAGTACACACTTTGTAAAAATGAGATGAAGTTTGATAATAGAGCTAGATATAAGATGATGATGATGGATAACTCATAGAATAAAGGAGTTAAAAATGAGATTTTGATCTCTCATCTCAGAGATTGTAAAGGTCGGTAGGGACTAGTTACCTACTGTTTTTAGACGTTTCATAGATGAATATTAGGCGAGAGTAATATCATCTGAGTACACGCTTCTAAACAATAAGTAAACAAAAAGTCACATAAAAAATTATACAGGATGTCTCGTAGCTAGTAGCAGAAACTTTACAAGTGGATTCCTGCATTTATGATGAGATGAACATGTTCAAGAAACCATAACCTAATAATATCAATAATTATGAAGGTGTGCAATATCAAAATTTACATTCTTTTCGATTTTTTGCAAAAAATTTTAACTATCGTTACGGTAATTTATATCGATCGTGAAAAAATTCATTCGCTAATACAAGTCAAATAAAATCACAAAAAACTTTTTTTTACTTTATTACTTATTTATTTATTAATTGCTTTATTTATTTATTTTTCTACTTATTATTTTTTTTAAATTCATTTATTTATTTACTTTTTTATGTTATATTTCTCTACCTAGTATTATTTTTTAAATTTGTACTGTTATCATATGATATTTTGGTTATTGTTCACATTGGATGATTTTTTATTATATTTTATGTACTTTAATTTGTATACAGTTCAATCTATAGATTTTGTAAGAACTAAGTCGACAACAGCAATTTTTACTCCCTTTATATTAACTCGTGGCGTCTGCTTGCTTGCCGTCAACAAAAACTTTGGATCGATTTTTGATCCTTTTCCCGTGATCCAATGGAGCTGAAACTTGGCAAGTAGACTCGTGGCGACGATCAAGAAGATCTATCAAATTTTCGTTAAAAATAATTAATAATTATAGTATAATTTCGGATTTTTAGAAATTTTATTGGTTTTTTCAAATTGGAATCATTAGAAAAATTTGATTACGGCGGCCCGATAACGTCTCGGAATATTTTATAAATTTGAATTACTCCGTCGGTATGCATACCTAACAGGTACTTCACTACGAATGTCAAAAATCTAAATTGATTGACAAATGTTTTTAGAATCAAAGCTCAAAACATCTGACATTTTAGAAATATATTAAATTACTGTTTGTTTTTTGTTTTTAGTGTTTAGTGTTTGTTATATGTTTTAATTCGTCTTTAATTGTTGTTATATTTTACAAAGAAAGGGAGTATAACAAAAACATGTTTTTTATGGGTTACTTTTTTGCAAATCAAAATAGCACACAATTCGTAGCAATCTGAATTTATACTGGTATTTATTTATCCCAAATATTAATAAACTATTTGCTTAGCAAGATTAGATTCTAGTATTCAACGCATAAATAAATACAAACACGGTGAAAACACTAATTATCACAGAACTTACCGTCACATTATTTTCGTAATTTGTTATTAATTAATTTAATTAACTAACAGTTATAAGATAATATAAGAAATACAAAACCAAAGCAGCAATATCCATAACAATAAAAATATATATTTTTTATTGCAGTCACCGAGGATTACTTATTTAAAATGTGCAGAGTTCTTGATTTTATGTAACTATCCCTTCTAAAATCCCGTAAATTAATAGGCTATGATGATTCCTATAATCTCGAATTTAGTAAGTACATTTTAAATAAGTAATTTTCGATGATTACATTCAAATTTTTTTCACGTTTATTGTAATGGATTAGCACTATCGACATTATTCATATTTTCGCAAGATACTAAATCAAGAGGAACCATATCCAATCAAGTAATTATTGTTGCTGCGCGCGCTGCTGGTCTGGAACGGCAAACGTCTGCACGTGAATCTGCAATGTTTTAGAATCATCAAAAAATACCAAAAAGATTTAGAACGCACAAGATCCTACCAGAACTTTTGCGAAATGACATTTTTTATATAAAATATGACATAACCACTACGCAGATCATTTTATTGTGACAGCATTACGATTTCAAAGAAACTGGGTACTTATTCGAATTGTAAGCGGCCAGTAGAATTAATTAAGAGACCTACTGAGGGTCCAACCGTGATCAATTAGTGTTAACTTAGTGTCTATTAAAGAATAGTGCTTGAATTAATTTCGTGTTCAGTGACTTTATATAACGTAATGTTTTTTGTGTTATATTATTACTATAATTAATTTCAACTAATTTATATATTCCCAGCGCCACGACCTCGTTACAATACTATATTATTAATCTAGGAATACGAATGATAATGTTCAGATACTGTGGATTCTAGATATTATTTTATAGATAGAAAGCCTGGATAATGACCAATGGTAAAACTAGAAGCAATTTTAATGTAGATCTATAGAGGAATGCCCAAAGTTAGCTGAATGAATTGAATTACGAACGAGATAATATGATTCAGAAAAATAAAGAAAAAAGTGTACTTAAAACAATAAAAATCCAATGCCTTGGACTTGTAATGAGACACCCAAAGATAACAGATCTTGAAATAGGCTGGAAAGATTCATGAAAATCAGGACAGAAGAAGAACAAAAACTACATGGCTAAAGAACCTTCCAGGCTGTAGCAAACATAGGGATTTTAGCTGACTTTCATTGAATGGAAAAAGCAAGAGAAAAAGAAATCTATTTGAATCCTGAAATGAAACCTATCCATTTGAAAAAATATTAAAGTAGGGGAATGGGAGTGGTTGGGAGAGGCAAACACTTTGTTGAGTACGGGGTAGCTATAAATAAAGCCTACCTTCCAAGAGGTAAAAAATCAGAACCAGCAGTGTAACACCTACAGACCGTAGGAATATTGAAGGACCCAAGCTATGGTGGTTGGATGGCATTGACCAGGACGCACATGCAGTCAGTGTTTGAAATTTGAAAAACCAGGATACGATAATGGTTGTTTGAGATATTGATGATGATAACAAAGAAGAAATTTTGAGATAAAATTAAGAATGTTATTTAGTTCACATTAAGGATATCTGTAATAATGGGTGAAGTGAAATTACAACAAAAAACGCTCTTACATATAATATTTTCGCCATTCTCCAATGGTGGAGGCATGCACACTAAACCAAGAATTATATCGTAAAGTCGAAGCATTTGAAATGTGGCTCTATATACGCATACTGAAATTTTTTGGGCCAACAGGATTACGAATGTTGAAGTCCTCCGGCGTATGGAAATAGACCGAGATGTGTTGCGAACTATCAAAATAATAAAGCTTGTGAATCTCGGACACATTACGAGAAGGCCAAAGTAAAGTCTCAACCGACAATTCAGGAAAAAATAAGTGGATAAAGATGCCGCATCTCATAGCTGCGTTAACCTGAATTTCCGCTATGGCTGAGAAATCAGTTTTTAATGCAAGGGCTGTATGATAAGTAGTCGTGCTTAACGCCTTATAGCGCCGCTGATACAAAATCTGTAAGCCATTGTTTACCATCTTTCGAACTCTTGTTAAAAATTAGACGGATTTATATAGTAGTTTTTTTTTTATTAATGTTGAAAGAAGATAAGCTTGTGTTTTATGCAGCCATGGAAAATTTTCAATATCGGTTAGTGATTTGATTTTTTTTAACATGAAAATACATGTAAGGAATTCTACGTGATATTGCGTGCTTTATTATTTAGAAAAGCATGGACCTTCGATGACTACCAACAGATATTGGTTTAATGAATTCAACCTTAGCTGAATATCAACTTGTCTAAAAGAGCGCCATATGCCGCTGCATTGTCAGTACTTATATAAGGTTTAGCTTATTTTTAAATAAACAAAACCTCAAATTAACTTTTGTGCTTTAGACCAGTTTCGTTGTTCACTTATGTTAACTTTTACTTTGATACCTTGTTTGATGTTATATCTGAGGCAAAAACTGATGCGATGAACATCCCCATAGTAAAATATTTAAAAAAATGTCAATACAGAATAATATTTTTGGCCACCCCGGAAGGAATACGGCCGGTGGGTCGCCCCAGATCGCCCCAGTCAGGAGGTGGGAGGTGGGAGGAGCAACAAAAAATGTGAGTGAAAACAGAATATGTCTGGATTAATTGACTCATGTGAATATTGAAACACCATGTTGAGTCTTTGGGCCTTCGACCCTACAAGGACAAGGAGTTGAAGATGATGAAGATGTCAATATATAAATGGAAATATTGAATAAGTGACTTTAACTGTTTGAGAATTATTTCATATTTATGCAAAAGTACCTGCCCGAATCAAAAAGTCAAAAAATCAAATCGAAAAGTACAAACCCGAATCCTCTTTGAAAATGATTCAAAATTATTAATTTTTATTTCAATCGGGGAAACTTTCGATGTAAACAGCTATTATTATAATTTCTTCTGGTAAGCTACCGGGTAGTTCATAAATCTGCTCGATATTAATTTTGCCAGCCAGGGTAAGCCAGAGTTTCAGTCAAGAAACGAAATCCCCGCTGTTCGGCAGTTGTGTTTACTGCATATTAAATGCTTCTCGTTTAAGACTGGGCTTGAACATTATGATCAATTTGTACATAATGAATATTGATAGAATGCACTCTATCGATAAGAATACACAATTTATGCAAAAAGCTGGATGTAATTTGCATTTTTCGTGTTCTTTGAAATGTCATCCAATATTTAAAAAAAAATCCATTCATATTTGAGGAGATTTTATGCATGAGCAGCACTTTCTATGTGACAGAAATGCAGGGAAACTTGTATGAATATGATTATTTATTTATTTGCGGTACAAAACCATTTACAATTAGATTGGTACTCTTTAACCAAAATACAAGTATATTAGGTAATATATACTAATGTCACTGGATGTTGCTACAGGAGGAAAGTGAAATGATTACAAAATTTACAAATTTAATTTATAAAGCTAAGTTACTGGATAAAAATTAATTCTGAGCACTGCTTTTAAATTTACAGAAACTTAATGTTTCTTGAATATTCCTTACACTACTACCCAATTTCTTAATACGCATCAATTATTTCTAGTCACTCGTCCAAAAAGCATTTTTTATTACACTGTTTCTATTACATTGATCACTTTCTTGAATATTCTGCAAATTATTATTCAACTTTGCAAGTTATTTAAATCACTCACGTTCGTATAAATAAATTATTATTTTTTCTTAAGCAACCGAAATATAAACTTACATCATTTTTGACGGATTACAGCTTGTATAACTGTAAATTGAACTTAATGAACAGTAAAATAAAATAAAAATTAACAATTATCGGTGATACGGTGACAAAAAGAAAAAAAATCGTCTAAGAAGAATGAGTCATGGCAGTCTATTTAATGGTCCAAATAATTTTTAACCATAAATAAAATAAATTTAATTTTGTTTCATGTAAAATACTTTTCATTATGTAAATGAGATTAATTTAAATCATTTGAAAAAATAAGTTTTATTTTATTCCCCCACCGAGTAAATAACTTTCGGTTAACATTTTATTTTTCTACGAGTTTCAACAACAAAAGCGTAATTAACCTATCTACATTTAGGTTTATGTCATCCCAGAGGGTACAAGGATTTCACACAGGGCGTTATTTTGTTAATATTTAAAAATAAATCAGTTTGGCAGATGTGTTTTGAGTGTGTTTTGATAGGAAACACAATCACCCCTAGTTGTTTGTACAGCGAACGGGAGCACTACCCTTCAATGAATAAAAACAAAGATACTCTTTTTCAAATATTTTTTCATGTAAATCAATATCTACTTTAGAATTTTATTTTTTAATGAAATATTTAGAGTACATTAAACAGATATTTGCTTGGTTGAAACTATTATATTTTTGGTAATACCAACTGGTTTCGGTACCATTCCTTCTTTTTTCAGAGTAGATAGAGTAGTACAAACAAAACATTACAAATATTTGCAATTATCATAACATTTGCAATATTAGTAATTATATATTTTTGTCAACCTACCTATGATATTGTTTTCAACGTTCAACATTTTACTGCCTGTTTTAAGTGTTTTTTTAACGTTTTCTTTTTCAAAATCATTAAAATTTCAACGTGTATTTCTTTTGAATATAAGTGCACGCCGCATACATTGTTAATTGGGGACTTACCTAACTATTGCTTGCACTAAATAAATTATTATTATCTCTTTATGGGTCTCTTAAATGAAAATAAAATAAAAGTGTCAGGTGTTTAAGTGGGTCTATGACGGGATAGGGGCGTTATTGACTGAAGAGGGGTAATAAATGGAGGAGAGACAGATAAAGTGGGAAAATTTTTAAGATAGTACTGTAGGTAAGATTCACCTCAGTCACCGAAAATGGTTAATGTCACCAAAAATATAATGGTTAAAACCATTAGAAAATGGGTTTATTTTATTTGCTATAAATACCCACAAAATAATAGCCGATTATAATATACAATAATATATTTTATATGTTTAAAGTTTATAACAGTATTTTTAAATTGATCTTTTTTTCATAAATATATAATTATTTTATTAAAGAAGCTGGTGAATGAATTGAAAATTCATCTTCTATTTAGACAAATATACTTTTGTACATTAAAATGTTGATATTACTAAGGGCCGGTTGGTTCAAGTTGGATCAAAGTAAGCGTAAATCCTGGGTTAAACTTGAGTTTAACATCAAGTTTACGCGAGAAATTACCCAGAAACAGTTGTTTCACGACAAACATTGGATTAGGGGTGTTGCAATTATGTAAACTAAAACTGTGTAGATAAACGCACACTCAAATAATTTTGTACATCGTATCACGTCATTAAATTTCACTTGACAGTACTATATTATCTTATCTATGCTTGGCAGCAAGCACGCAAACACATGACGTGACACATGTCGTTCATATCATCAACAATACTGTTTTACTAAATAAGAAGTGAAGATATCCACAAGAAGATGAAAGGAGACTAGTGGGCCGTATTACGCAACGAATACAATGCTTTGTGGCTTTGCTCCCACCTAAATGCATACTGTCCGACAGATTTTCGAAGTAGCTTCGAGAATATAAAAAAATGCGCCAGAAAGGTTAGAATATTGATGAGGTTAACTGTTTTCCTACCTATTCAGTGTTTGCGAGAGCAATTTGTTATTATTTGATCAATATTTTATTTCTTTAGTTCTGTTTACAACATTTTCGTTGTTTGCAGGTAATAGAAAATTTAAGCCAAAGCCCACGAATCTAAGTGATATGCAGAATAAATTATCAAATTTTCAAAACAAAGAATCATCAGGAAATTCGCGAAGTTGTTTTGAAAAGGCATAAAGCCAAAAAAGATCTGGCTTCATTTAATTTTACTTGAAAGATGTATTTTTTTAATAAAATTTTCATTTTCCTGTTGAAAGGTATATAAAATACAATAAAAGAGTTTTATAAACCGAATGTATTGTTTTATTACTATTATTCCACGGACTCCCTCTGTTTCTGCTGCCTTCGACAAGCAATTTTCTTTACCATCCTTTCCTCGCTCATCTTTTTCACATGACCAAGCCATGCGACAACATTGGTAAATAACATTGAATTTCGTAGTCCAGTGACCATGTTACTTGCTCTGTATACTGAAGATTCCAGATTCGTTTCCCGGTGAGGTCGCAATACATCTTTTTGATTTCTTTAAAATCCTGGTGCTTTTGCCGGACCGCAATCAATCGGGCCTTCAGGCCCGTTGTAGCATTAAAAATTGCTTTACGTATGGTTTGAGGGCGTAATCTCGGTCACCCACAATATAGCATTTACCAAGCCCGGTACCTAGTACAGTTTGTCGTAACTTGATATTTTGTTTGAACATAATGACAAATATATTTCTGATTTTTATAGTGCTCTTTTATAAAGAAATTAATAAACAAAGATTTTATTGACCGAGAGTTTAAACTGATATTTCCGCTCAGAATTTTTTGACAGATTTCGCTTAATCCCATTTGAAACATCCCGTTTTTAAAAAAAGTTCCTAAAATCTCGAGTTTAAACTCTAAGTGACAAACAAACTGCATAGACAAGAAACGATATAGTAAGGTCTACGATCATTGATGGTTGCAAAAACTGGTGGCTAAAAAAAAACAAGGTTTGAATGCAAAATAGTAAAATTTAAGCTAAATATTAAGTGTAATTACTTCAATAAAAATAAATAAAAATGCAACTTACGGAATGAAAATTAATCGAAAACGATATTTTAACTGAGCAAGAAACAGTTATAAGTTTCTGTAGGTTCCTGAGGCTGCGATTTTCTAGCCAAGGAGAATGACAAATGACAGGGTGCCAAAAAAAAAATTGAATATCTAAATAACAAGAGGTAGATTGTGTGGAAAAGAATTGTAGCAGAAAAGAAAGGCAAGTGAACTGAAATGAATATGAGCCAGTCGATAATAATTGTAAAGGATGCTAAATCCACCTAGCTTTAAAAAAAAGAAAATAAAAAACTTTTTTAATGTAAACAATTTTATATTAATCAATTAGAAAAGACATACAGAAAAAATTAAATTAACGAAAAAATATTTAAATGCCACCGGGACTCGAACCACGGACCTCACATTCTATGCGTTATGTGTTTATTGTTTACTTACTGTTTAACCATATCACTTGGTCCAAATGATCATTTTTCATTTTTCAATGAGTATGTCGACTTGTTCCAAATTAAAATAAAAATAAAAAAGCAAAATATAATTTCGATTGTAAAATCGAAATTAAAATTTAGATTGTAAAGTTTAATTCAGAAATTTGGAAAAGCTTCTATCGATCGCGCACGTCCTCCATCCCTAACCTTTCGCATAACGTATGGTGTAAATATGGTGTTTTCGTTTCACAGCGTGAAAACAAACTCTCTATGTCTATAAACCTTAAGTGCCATTAGCATTATGCTGTATTTAATAATAACGCGTGGAATATTTAAGGCCTGAGTATAAATTTATTGATATTACAATGCCAAAGCACGCCAAGTTCCCAACTGTACCCACGCCGCACTATTTTACAAACTCATAATATTATGCATTATTTGAAAAAGCCCACTGCTTATTTACGTAACGTATGACTACCTCGGCTAACGCGGATGTCGCAACATAAAATTAAACGCGAAAAAAAAATCGCGTAATTCGGAATAAAATGTTTAAATTATTTATTATTTTTATTGGAGACTAATTTTATGCAGCAAAGTCAGATTATACTCCGCGTAAACTGTTCGCAATGAAATAATTAAACAATGTTAATTTTTCAATATCATTCGATGATCCGTAAATTCTTTTTTTATATTTATACTTTATTTTATATTACATTTTTTATTACTTATATATAAATATAAATAAATAAATATTTTGTTTTTTATTTATATTTATTACATACGATTACTATTATTGATTATCCAACTCACTTTATTCCATAAATGTATATTTTAAAAGGTACTTATTAAATATTTTTTTGTAATATTTTTTATTTTAATTTTTAAGGATTTATTCAACATCATCATCATCTATTATTGCATCATTTGCAAAAATCCTACAGGTGTCTTTCCCGTCCTGATGTCTCGGCCAAGGTAAAAAATATGCACACAGCTTACGACAGTACGACATTCTTGTATGCATGAGCAGTAATGCTCTTCGATTTGATTTTTTCCATTTCGTGTTGGATTTATAAGGACGCAGGTAAATTTTTGCTTCATTTTCACATGTCAACTGAATTCGATCACTCATTACTATTATATATACTATTATATTTACTATTACACATATATACTATTATATTTACTATTATCTACTATTTGTTGGTGTCAATCGAGTTCAATTGTGTAGACACCATTTTGCCGCAAGTATGGTAGTATGATCTGGCCAAGAAAGAAATATCATGAGAAATGACGGATTTTATTATAACGGTTCTATAATAGTTTATAGGAAGGGCAAATTTACAAACCAATTATTTCAATTTTTAGCCGATCTTTTGTTCTCGTTTATGAGAATGCCATATTTTAAAACCACAGAGGGCGGTAATAAAATACAAATTACATATGGAACAAAGTAAGCAAAGTTACGATATATACAACATCCAAAAATTTGATAGATATCTTAGTCTATCATGGGTGGAAATGTGAACGTTACTTTATATAAAGCAATCACTTAAGCCAGCTGTATGATAGGTCGTTAATATCAAAAAAAGACTTCCATACCTACATTTCCATACATAAAATACCTTTTAAAAAATGAGACATGCATAATATATCTTGATCACGATTATTTTTTTGCTGTCGATTTAAAAAAACTAATTTATATCAATTATCTCAGTGAATAAGAGAAAAATATTTCACATAAGTATACATTTCGCCACCATGCTTTTCCACTATTTTAACGTTTGCGTCAATATCCATACTTTCTAGGGTGTCCCGCAAGGTTCCAGTCTGGGTCCATTGATGTTTTCTATTTTTATCAATAATATTAAAAGTGCAATTTTAAAATCGCGGTTTCTCTTATTTGCGGATGGCTTAAAGCTTTTTTAAAGGTAGAAGGAAACCTTGGACGACTTTCATCTTCTTCAAGCAGATATATCAAATATATGTGAATGAGGAAGGCGAAATAAACCTTTGTCTAATGTTTCCAAGTATTCGGTTACATTTTTCACTAAGGCCCAAAAAACTTTTTTATCGCTACAAAATGAACGACCAAAATCTGACACGAACGTCGAATGTTAAGGATCTCGGCAATGGATTTGTGAGCAACATGTCATTTTACGATCACGTGGAGGCGTTCACTGGTAATGCATTAAAAATGTGAGCATATTTTCTGCGTATAGCTCATGTGGCCCCCAAATCATCGAGCGACTCGAGAGTGGCTCCACATGAGAGAGTACTGGCATTATTATTGGCTTTACCCAACCCAGTTCCTCCAGGATATGCTTGGTTATAATAGTTTAGAGACTAGAAGGAATGTGTATCTGATTACGCATTTTTATCGGTTGTTGCGCGATATGATCGATGATCGATGTTTGTATGTTTCTGATAATTACCTTAGACATCATCAGCATAGATTATTTCACATTCCAATATACAGGACCAACCTGCCAATGATTATGTCTGTCTGGTGGAGGAGCTATCTCTATGCTGAACAATTTCAGCCATACTTTTATTTTTTTTTGAACTCTTCAATCTTTTCAATATTTTTGAAGGTTGGAGGAGGGATATTGTAGAGTTTTGTTGTAAAATAGATATAGCTTGGCCAAAAGTTGTATTAAAAGTTGTTATATTTCTATTTATCATTTTACTGCCTCTCGTGTTATATGCCGGGGTTCTATTGTTTTGTTTTGTGTCTTTAAATTTTTGTATGCTCTTGGAATATATTTGCTTTATGTTAGGCACGTCAAGAAAATTTTGAGGGCGTTCTGTTTGGAAGTTTTAAAATGCTTTTAAAATGGTTTAAAAGTTTTAAAATGTAAATGTTATATAAAAAATAAATAAATTCAATTGAATTGAAATGTTTTTGTTCCTACAAAACGTGTTAAAATAATTTCACGTAGAACGATTGCCGGCAAAATGAGCTTGTGCATTGCGATCGTACGTTATGTAAATAAATGTGTGGTAAATGATAAGGTCGCATTTTATAAACTGCATAGTGCCCGGGCAGTAATTATTACCGGGAAACTGCATTTTAAGTACAGTTATTAGCGCGGTGCGCCATTTGATAATAGTCATTCGTTTGGTCGTTATCTGGAGCGGGACACATACTTGCGGAACGGCGCTGGATGACAAATGATACACCTCCTAAGATCTGCAAAGTCATGAATTGTAATGCGCGAGTGAAAAATGCTGGCCTTCCTTCATTTTTGTGAGAGAAACTATTAATTATGGTGGCAGTTGCGAATGATATAATTAACAATGTATATATAGAGTGCCTTATTCTGTACCTAACAATGTTAGACGCCATTTTCAGAATGTGTGGACTAAAAGTATTTTAAAATAAAATACAAAGGCAAAAAGTTACTTCTTAAATTTGTTTTCATATAATTTTTTTATTAGTTTCTGAACTCACATATACAGAGTGTAACAGAGGTAGTCTACCAACCAAGCAACCATGACCTAATAATATCAATAGTTAAGGAGATATGCGACATTAAAGTTCGCATTTTTTTTCAATATTTCTATCTTATTTTTTGCAAAATTTTGAAGTATCATTACAGTAATAACCCTTTAATGCAAGTCAAATAAAATGATTAAAAATTTCCAATTCTAATTCTAATATGCCAGTCGGAATTCTTACAGAATTTTTATTATTTTATTTAACGTTCATTGAAACGAATGAATTTTTCGTAATCGTATAAGTAACTGTAATCATACTTCAACGTTTTGTAAAAGATAAGTCAGAAAAATTGATAAAATGCAAACTTTGAAATTATATGACTTCATTATTATTAGTATTGTTCAATAATGATTACTTGAACATTTTCGACTCATAATCTAGGCTGAAATCCACCGTAAAAGTATTGCGAAATAGAATTTTTACACCCAGTATATTTTTATTTGTTTTTTTGTTAATGTCTATACCTCAAATTTTAATTTTAAGTATATGTTGTATCCATGTAGAGGATCCATTATGTTTATGTTTATGTTAATTTATATAGCGCCATTTTTGCGTAAGAGACGCTTCAAGGGCGCTTTACAGGTGCGACATCCCGAAAAAATGAGTTTTTAGGCTCTTTTTGAAGTGTTCCTGATTTTCCAAAGATCGCAACACTGGAGGCAACTGATTCCACATAGCTGGGCCCGCAGTGCTGAATGCACGTTCCGCAAACTTGGTGGCTCCAGATCTCCTTGCAGAGTGCCTCCGATTTAGCTGACCGCAGTGTAAGCCGTCTTCCAATGATATTGTCTGGGATACAGAGGTCGATAAGTTATTGTGGTGCTTTTCTTTGAAGACTTTTGTACACCACCAGAGAGAGTTTGAAATTTATCCGCTCTGGCAGGCGAAGCCAATGTAGCTGCTTCAGCATTGAGGATATCCGCGAGAACTTTGATGCCTTGAATATAAGCCTCGCCGCAGCATACATCACTGACTGAAGTCTATCGAGCCGAGTCCTAGGCTGTCCTGCATAAATTGAGTTACAATAGTCCAGCCGCGAGATGACGTACGCACTAATCAGTGACTTTGCTGCGTCTGGGAGAAGGCATTTTCTTACATCTTATCTGATCTGTCTTAAACCAGCGCTGACAGCTTTGTTAATCTGATTTCTAAGACTTAGATCTTTCTCTACGTTCATTCCCAGGAGCTTTACATTTAGCCCCGAAATATGTTTGTTAGTGGTTTTATACAAATGAATGTTAAAGTGTTTTATTAATATCTACTATCATGAATAATATCGATAAATTGGCAAATTAAGCGTTTCAAAATGGAGGAAAGATGATTTCAAAAAACTTTTTATTAACTGCACTGATTAATGTACAGGCCTCATTTGTGGTGAAAAGAAGGGTAGAATTTGATAGTGAGACATTTGAATTTCTATTTATTTATCATGAACATAAAAATACATACATAGATATAAAGGATTTGAGCCACCCGAATAGAGTGTTTCAATATAGGACACCCTTTATTCAGATAGATTGTCATTTCTCAGCGCGGCTCAATTTTACTACAAAATATTTTATCATATAGTCTACAAATATTTTTCATAAAAAATAGCAATCAACATGATAAAATGTTAATTAAAACCGGAGGTACCAAAAATTTATAATATTTTCTGAATACATTATTTTCAAAATAATTGTTCTTACTTAGTCATATCCTTGCAGACCTCGTAATCCAGTACGCATGGCACTAGCTTCTTATACCGGGAGCTCAAGGTTCGTTTGGAGAGGAGGTCAGAAAACACTCGTGTGATTTTTTAAAAACTGAGTGTTTATGATCTGTTTCGCTACGTGTTAAAAATAATTGGTATGCGAAACCAATAGTAGTGTTCAAAATATTAAAATAAAGAATAAATATACACTCATTAATTCAATACACATTTTGTCCTTTTTTGCCTACATGTTCAAAACAAATTATTTTATTTAATAAGTCTACAGAATTCATTCATGATTCGAAAACATTTATAATACCGGAAACTGCGATTACCAATTTTGGTTCGGTTAATTTCAGTTGCGATAATTTATTTATTTTAATTTAAATAATTTAATTATATCATTAATTAAATTACTTCCATAAAATATTAATTATCATTATTTTATAATTAATATAAATTAACTTTGTTTAAACCACTTATTTATTCTTCATCAGGAATGATGAATGATGAAGAATTCATTGGCTTTGAAACATGTTGATTTTTTTCAATAAATAAGTGGTTTAAACAAAGTTAATTTATATTAATTATAATTATGTTACCACAAAATAAATTTGCTACATTTGAAGAAGATATCATTATTTCATTCATTATATTCAAATTCATAAAAACATATTTTTTTTAATTGGTTGAGAGCAACATTGTAAATTGACATTTTAAAAATTAATTTTATTATTTGTTTTTATCTTCTTATATTCATTAAATACACCTACATGTTTGGGAAAAACCTTTCCATCGCATCGTCAGGATTTTTATATATGCCAAAATATCAAAATAAATAATGTCTTTTGTTTTGGTTTTCTAAATTATTTAAAAATATATTTATAAATATTATTGCTGAAGTTTTTGATTACACAAAATTATGGAAGAATTTTTAGAATTGGACTAGTAGTTAAATTTAATTGTTATTAATAATATTTTATTTACTTTTACATCAAAACCATGATGATTTTCTAATAAATGATTTGCGAAATTAGAAAAACCATGAATATTCAGATATCTCAAATGCTCTTTAACTCATTAAAATTACGGCCGGTTTTTCGAATATAAAACGCTGTATAATCTTTACACGAAAGTTTATAAACACCTGAATTGTTAAGTATATTATCTTTATCTTTTGAATTTATGAGGAGTTTCCCTATATTATTATTTGTATAAAATGCATGTCTTATATTTAGATGTTTTGAAATTTGATTCGAAAATGTATTAATATATAATATAAAATTCTTCGCCAATGATCATTATTATTATTTAAATTTATCTGTGAATTGTATAAAAATTGTTTAGTTATATTTTTATTTAATTTATTTTTTACAATTCTATGAATTGATTCTGTACTGAATCCATTATTAAATGCGATTTGTTTTATTGTATTTAATTCAATTTGAAAATTAGAGTGAGACAGAGGTACATTGAGAAGACGATGTATCAATGAATGAAAACCCGAGTTTTTATGTGATGGAGGGTAATTAGATGCACTATGTATAATAGCGTCAATAAATTTTGGGTGTCTGAAAAATTAAAATCGATTATATTATTATTTTTAAAAAGTTGTTAGATCTAAAAAATTAAGTGTCGAATTATTTTCTATTTCTAATGTAAACTTTACGTTGTTATGAAATGAATTGATTAGTTCTAAAAATGATATTAGTTGACGTCCTGATTCTGTCCAAATACATAATATTTCATCAAACATACCTTCTTTATAATAAAATATTTTTTAACAAAGGTGAATCACAATTAAAAATAATTTTCTCTAAATTATTCTCAAAAATGTCTGCAATAAATGGACTCGTGGGTGCTCCCATGGGAAGTCCCTATATTTGATTTACAGAAAGTTGTTAAATTGAAAATAATTTTAGTTCATACAGAGATTCAATAAGCAATTATAAGGTCGATTTGATGAATTTAATAAATCAGAAGTGATAATTTTACTTTAATTGATAGGTACGTTCTTAATAAAATTTACAATATCAAATGAAATAAGTTAAGCTTTATTTGGAATATATACATCCCTTAAGGTTTCCACTAATTGTAAAGAATTTTGCAATTAAGTAATTAATTGAAAAGAAACATGTAGGTGTAATTAATGAATATAAATAATTTAAACAAATGGTAAAATTAATTTTTTAAATAAATATTACTTGAGAACAATTGCCAAGCACACGTAATCTGAAAAAATATTCTATAACTGGAATATCTACTCGTAAATTATGCAGTAAAGCAAATCGTATATTCAAACAATACATAAGTATCGCAACAAACAAAAAAATTCAATAAAGAACCCGAGGCGGAACACTCAATATCCTGCAGAGAAACTAAAAAAGCCGGCGTGGATACAATTAGGAAATTCAATCTCAGCCTAATTAACTAACAATATTTATGAATACCGACGTAACATTAACGGTGCGAAAAATCACGATTTTTTTTATTAGGTTTCATTTCAGGGTTCCACAATTCGAAGTTATTTTACTATTGTTAACTTCAGGAATATTATTCTTTATATAAAAAAATTTAATCTTCAATCTAGTACCCACTATTAAGATTCACAAGATTTTCTGAAGTAAGTGATAAATCACCACCATTATCCACATCAACTACCAACTATTAATATCTATATAATGTAGATGTATAAATTATTGTACTATACTTTTCTTGCTAGGAGACTGTATTTAGACACGCAAAATTTACAAAGAAGGTATCTAATAGACATATATAGCAAGCACGTATCAGTCATTCTCAATCCAAAAAATTCCAATTGACCTACACATGGAAAATTTATTGCAGTTATGTTCTCGGCCAAATCGGCTCCACCTCTGATAAATATTTGTTTGGGTGAGTGCACTAATACCAAGTCTATCTTTCCAATCAAAGTTTAAATTTTTCAGGTTTGGACCAAAGTATCTGAAAGATCTTTGGGCAAAACGAGTGTGTATTCTTGGCATATGGAGAATGTTTTTGTTCTTTATTCTTTTGTTAGCCAAAGATTCATTTGAAAAATTAGTGTATTGTATACAAAGGTTAGGATAGTCCTAGCGT
>JADDOH010017834.1:0-35424 GCA_016648135.1 Agrypnia vestita
GATGGAAGGGTATGGAAGAGGCTTTTATATATATCAGTGGAGAGATGAAAGCTGAGAAAGAAGAAGCTTTTTTATGTTTTTGTAATTTTCATTATATTATTGCGTTATAATATGCAACTACACTATGTAATGTTGCATTAATGCGATTTTCTTTTATCGACAGTTTATTTTAAAACATAAATAAGGTTTTCTTAGCGATAACGAGCTGACCCGAAGAGTGTCAAGTAGCAGAAATGTAACACTCGGTAAATTACATATCCCTGTGACACATACCACAACTATCACTATCGACATCACTACACATTCAGATGTGTGAAATGGCTCAATGAATTACCTGTTGAAATGAGGACTGAGGAAAATTATGAGGCATTTCAAAAAACGTGAAAAAATACCTTCAGAAATAATTAAATTTTTATTTTTATATATGTACCTATTACTAATTATAACTAAATTGTCCACACATATATAATGAAGAATATGTACATTTTATCGTATAATTCTCTGTAAATGTAAAATGTAATGATTCTCCTCTCCTACACACGAGTCTGTCAGTCATGTAGAAGAGAAAAAAACTGACCCATAAAAACCAAGTTTTTATTATACTCCCTTTCTTTGTAAAATATAACAACAATTAAAGACGAATTAAAACATATAACACAACACTAAACTTACAGTAATTTAATATATTTCTAAAATGTCACATGTTTTGAGCTTTGATAAGACACCTCATGCTTCGAAGATTAAATTTTAAAAACATTTGTCAGTCAATTTAGATTTTCGACATTCGTAGTGAAGTATCTATTATGTATACCGATGGAGTAATTCAAATTTAGAAAATATTCCGCGACGTTATCGGGCCGCCGTTGCTAATCAAACTTTTCTAATGATTCCAATTTGAAAAAACCAAAAAAAATTCTAAAAATCCGAAATTATACTATAAATATTAATTTTTTTTTAACGAAAATTTGATAGATCTTCTTGATCGTCGCCACGAGTCTACTTGCCAAGTTTCAGCTCGATTGGATCACGGGAAAAGGGTCAAAAATCGATCCAAAGTTTTTTTTGACGGCAAGCCGGCAAGCAAGCAAGCAAGCAGACGCCACGAGTCAATATAAAGGGAGTAAATATTTAAAAAACATAAATAATTAATATGCGAGTCCTTTGATAAATTTGAATCACCGTGTACACATAAATCGACCAATGACAAAGTAGGTAGAAATTATTCCAAGACAACATCGGTCCCGCCGTCAGAGAATTGGATATAATGTAAATACTGTTCGTGTTTAAAGACGATCGCATATTCAGTTACTAGATTGGATCCATATATTGGATACAATATGTATTAGAGAAGTATACATGAATGTTATTTACGCTAGTACATAACCACTAAAATAAATTATTTTGTCTACCGGTTTCGAGACGTAACCCGTCTCTTCGTCGGGACAACCACTACACTAGCATGCAATCATCACTACACACCACATCCATAGTATTATTTACACACCAAAACCTCCACAAAATACTCTTCGCACGCTTAAAATAGGACCAACTTGCTGGTGTCCTAGAGTGGGACTCGAACCACCGATCACCAGATCACTGGGCGAGCGTTATTACCACTACACCGACAGGCTACTCTAATCTATCGCTTTTCTTTAAGTATTCCACAAAACACTCGGTTATCAAAACTACGTCGCTCCATATTTTTTTAGATATATCTAACAAAGAAGGGAGCCAGAATGCTAAAGGCGGGTACTACTTTGTCATTCTATACATTTTAACTGATTTGGAGACGAAGCTACACATAACATACATCGCCACACACTTAAGGCGCCAGACCACTGTGCGCGAGCGATATGAGGGTGTATTTTTCGTAATTATTATCAAGGAAACGAACATGCAATTTTTTTATTTATTACTCTTAGTATATACAGGGTTATTTTGTAAACATTAATAACCTCGCAGGATCATATTCCTGCCTTGATTATGAGTCGAAAACGTTCAAGCTATTATGACCTAACATCAACAGTTATGGAGATATGCGACACCAAAGTTTGCATTTTTTGTTCAATATTTCTGACTTATTTTTTGTAAAACGATGGACCACCATTACAGTAACTCATAACGAATATGAAAAATTCATTCCCTTTAATACAAGTCAAATAAAATAATAAAAACCTTCCAATTCTAATTGGAAAACATTCTAAATGAAAATTTTCGTTTTTTTTATTATTTTATTTAACTTGTATTGAAAGGAATGAATTTTTCATAATCGATATAAGTTACTGTAATGATGGTCCAACGTTTTACAAAAACTAAATCAGAAATATTAAAAAAAAATGCAAACTTTGATGTCACATATCTCCACAACTATTGATATTAGTTGCTTGCACATTTTCGTCTCATAATCAAGACAGGAATATAGTCCTGCGAGGTTATTAATGTTTTCCAAATAACCCTGTATATATATATATATATATACATATTGAAGACTGTATACAAATTTTTGTACTCAAATCTTAAATATAGTTTTCGATGTACGCTGCTTCTAAGAAGACACTCTGACGAATTTGCCGCTAGGCGGTTGACAGCTATTAAGGCTTAGGGTACAAACGAAAAATAAAATAAATATATATTTAGAAACATATAAGTTTATAGCATCACGTAGGGGAATTTCGATATCCAAAAAAAAAATGGCGGACTAGCGAATTTTATTTTCGATTTTTTATAGAAAATTTCATAATTTATTAAAAAAAAATATAAGGGGGCTCTTTATAAAAAAAATCCAACGTGGTGCCATAGAGACTGGATTTTCAAACAGTTTACCACTTGGCGCAAGCAAATCGGATGTATAGTTTTTCTGATACGCTGTCAACCAGGTTGAAAAATGTACTTTTGAGAAAAACGCGTTCAAAGTTTTTCTGAAGGATAATTCAACATACAAACAAAAAAAATTAAACAGCTGTATCTCCGTCAATTTTACAAATTTCTTTAAAATATTTGGTGAGAGCATTTTTAACAAATGCATCTTTTAGAAAATAAAAAAAAATTACAAAAAATATTTTTTCACAGTGGTCTGGGGCCTTTATCTTTCAAAGTTCCTTGTCAAAAATTTGAAAAACAAATAAACAGGCTTCGCCTCCGTACATCAGTGTCGGTACCAGAATTCCATTTGCATTAGTCAATTCCGATTTACATTGGGAATTATTGCATTCAGTGCGCCGTTCACCTTATTCCTGCAGTCAGTCCTCTCGATATCTTTCTCAACCCTCAACATGTTCGGACATTTAAAAAAGTAACCCTTAAAAACCAAGTTTTTATTATACTCTCTTTCTTTGTAAAATATAACGACAATTAAAGACGAATTTAAACATATAACATAACACTAAACTTACTTTTCGACATTCGTAGTGAAGTACCTATTTTGAATACCGATGGAGTAATAAAGTTTAGAAAATATTCCGCGACGTTATCAGGCCGCTATGCTAGTAATCAAACTTTTCTGATGATTCCAATTTGAAAAAAACAATAAAATTTCTAAAAATCCGAAATTATACTATAATGATTAATTTTTTTAAACGAAAATTTGATAGATCTTCTTGATCGTCGCCACGAGTCTGCTTGCCAAGTTTCAGCTCGATTGGATCACGGGAAAAAGGTCAAAAATCGATCCAAAGTTTATAAAGGGAGTAAAAAGATTCAAATTATTTTTTTAAAGAAAAACTTTAAAATCGCGGAACTAATTTATTTTAGGGAAATTGAAATTTCGCAATTACCTGAAAAACAGCCTTTGCCTTTTAGAGAACTTTTCCCATTAACGTGTTTAAACGTCTCTCACAAAACATTCAATCTTCAAACACTAACGAAGTGAAGATTGAAATGAAATCGAGTTACTCTTTCGATTTCCACTCAAACTGTGGAAGAATTAACGTCATTATTGACGAGTGCACTAAATCACACTCAGTTTTCCATTGTCATAGTGGAAATATTGGCTTTAACTAAATATTTGGACACTTTGGATAAAGATATTAGTAGAAATATCGTCATAATCATAGAATAACGACGCATGTGATTTTTCTCAAGTTTGCAGGAGAGCATTTTGAAGTTTTATTTACATAAAGACACTTTCGGCCCGATTCTGAAAATAAAAATGTCTGGATCATTAAGATCTTTATCCCAACACTTAATAGACGAAAATAAAAATTAAAAATAAACAAGACATAGCTTTACGTCGGTGTTTGTTTCTGTAAGTTTCTACATGAGATAGATATAGAGGGAGGGAGAAAGATGTAAATTGTTATCTGTCAAATGTTAAGATGAGAAGATTTGAATACGCGGTAACGCGGTCATGACAAGTTTAGCCATGATATTTCATCTGGACGCTGTGGATGAAGAAATTAATACGTTTGTAAGAAACAATCTTTCTTATATCATCTTTTAATACAGTGTATTTGAGCCATAGAATTACAAAATCCGCTCTGGACATTTTTAATTTTTATTATCGTCTATTAAGTGTTGGGATAAAGATCTTAAAGATCCAGACCATAGATAACATAATCCAGACATTGTTATTTTCAGAATACGGATGTTTATGTCATAGCTCGAAAACTACAAAAGATTTTCCTTTGAAACTTGGGTTAGTTATTTAAAGTTGATACCTTTCAAACCTCATATATAGTCAGCGCAGTACAACAATATTTTTACACATACAGAACCATCGCTATACCGATTTCGTACAATGACGGTTGAATTCATGTGAAAAAATACACTTTTTATTTACCATTTATATACCTTTTTTTCACTTTTTAACTATCCAAAAAAGTGTATATGGAAATTATTGCACATTCGTCATTGTTCTACGATCATGACGATATGAAGACAAATATCTACGATTCAGAATACTTTGAGTTCAAATTTTTCAGAACACAGTACTGGATTTTGACGCCATGGACATCATTAATCACCGATGTGTGCTATGCTAATAATTCGGAAGAATCTCATTACACATATAAAGATATTACTTTAAAAAAATTCCAATAAAAAATAGATGTCTCATTAGTGACATCTGTGTTTAATTAAGGGGAATGAAAAAGCTTTGGATGCTGGTCGCGCATAGTTATTAAATGGGTTTTAAAATTCAAATATATATATATATATATATAGATATATATATATATATTATACAACATCGTGACTTATACGTAATGAAATGTTTTGGAAAAAATATAGAAATTGAATATATATCTGACAGAATATTACGATGTATTAAAATATGAATAATATATATGATAATAATTATGAGAGGAATATTACGAGATGTGTGTTTTATTTCGATTTTTTTTCAAAATATATGGTTACATTAAATCCGGCGCCACACTATGCGTATCTTCAGCCGCGTCTTTTCCGTCGCGTAAAATCGGTAAAGCGAATGGGTAAACCGATCGCGTGTTTGATTAGCACATATTGTATGGAAAGAAATGTAGCGTCGTTCCGCGACTAGGGAATGCAATCCCGATCCTACGAGATCAATCCCGAACCGAAAAATCGAACGAGATTATCGGGATTGATCAGCATTTTTTATGTTTTGTATGTTTAATTGTACATGTCTATAGAGCTTTTAGTAAGTACTTAAAACTTATGTTTATGTCACATTCAAATAATGAAAATAGCTTTGAATAATATTTGCTGTATCTTATCAACCTAACATATAATAAAAACTACTATTGGTTAGTAGTTTTACTACATTGACTGATTGATGTTTGGAAAAACGCCTACGAAAACTTTAATGCAATGATTAATAATGAACATTTTATTTAAATTTCTGATATAAAAACGCAAGACATTGTCGTTAATTGCTATTCAGCTCTATAAACAAACAAAAAAACACAAAAGTATTCGGGATCCCGATCCGTAGGGATCCCGAAAGGGCGATTCCGACTCGGGATTGCATTCCCTATCCGCGACCAAAGAGACGCGACGGACGATCCGCGTAGTGCGGTGCCGGCCTAAGAGTCATGATCCAATGTCCCACTGCACGCCCCCACTATTGCATACAAAGATCGTTTCCACTGTCGACTTTTCAATGAGATTACACACTATTGCTTGACCACAATAACTTGGCGTGCGGCGACTTTGGAACTAAAGCCCGCCCCGCCCGCACCCGGCGGTAACCCCTCGCCCTGTCATTCAGTACAATTTTGTATTTGCTCGGGAGCTGTGACATCTTGATTACCAATATACACTGAATTATTATGTCCAAAACATCCTAAACAGTCCGGAAGTATTAAAGTTTTGAAGCTGAAAAAGCAAATAATAGACCGATATTACCGTCTGACAGTTTGACAGGTAGAACGGCCGCCATTAGGCACTGCGTGGTTTCTTTAGTGCTGCCCGACCAAATTTCTATTAAAGGCCACGACACCGGTCACCGGACATTCTGTACATTATGTATTGTGTAATAGATTTACACCCTGGCAACTTCTGTTAGGCGACAGGGACGCTAGGTACGATATTGTATTTATAATGGACGTGGATTTGGTCAGGACCTGGGCTGCTCGCTGCGCCAGCTGTTCGCGAACGCTCTCCTGTACGCGTGCATGAACCTGGCGGGCATGTACACCAAGTACCTCACGGACCGCGGCCAGCGCCGGGCCTTCCTGGAGACGCACCGGGCCATGGAGACCAGGTACCGCACGCAGGAGGAGAACGCCAGGCAAGAGAAGCTGCTGCTTAGTGGTAATACTATCATTTTTCATCATACTAATTTTTATTTCAATTTCAATTACAGTTTCAATTTCAATTTCAATTTTAATTTCAATCTCCATTTAATTTTCAATTTCAATTTCAATTTCGGTTTCGGTTTCGAATTCGATTTCGAACTGAAATTGGAACTGAAACTGAAATAAGAACTGGAACTGGAACTGGAACTGAAGCTAGAACTGGAACTGAAGCTGGAACTGGAACTGGAACTGGAGCTGGAGCTGGAACTAGAAGAGAATATTGCATTATTGTAAAAGATGTTCATTGATTTTTTAACAAGGCTGAGATCTGTGCCTAAGGGCCGGTTGTTTCAAGTTGGATTAAAGTAAGCGTTCGTTTAGAGCATAGATATTTACGAAAATGGATCGCCTGATTGGTGGAGAACGCAAAAATCTATGCTTAACACTAGGTTTACGGGCATTTTTTATATACCTATCTCTACGCCACCTGTCAAATTGACGGATGCACATAAGTACTTCGTTTTTTCGTATTAAATGATTTATTTAACTGTTCGAAGAATATTTTTTCTTCTTCTGTAGAAGGCTTGAACTTTGTGGTAACATTATTATTAAAATAAAACACAAATTACTTTGTTTTCGCCACTTTATTTTGTTTTATTTAACTGAAGTCCTCAATTGTTCAATTGAAATGGTTTAATTATTTCTGTGCAGTCTTTGATATGTTCTAACATGCGCGTATCAATTGAGCCCTTGCCCGGAATAACGTTGTATCCAACACAAATGTCAATTTTGAGTTATTGATGGAGTTATGTTAGGTATGTTATTATGCATCGTTTAAGGTAAATAATATGTCAAGAAAAAAATATTTAGGCTTCTGGCTGCATTTTAAAGTTATTGGTTTGTGGAATAACGTTGTATAGTGCTCAAAGAATTAGAATCATGGACCTCCTATAGCTTTCTACCAACTATTTGTGGAAGGAAGGCAAGATTGGCTACCGTTTGGAAAAAAATCATGCAGTTAGGGAGCCTGGAACTAACTTCAATGTATTCCAATCTACTGCCAATAAGACTGTTAAGCTCAAGGACCTCGATGACATTTGTGAATTCATCTTAGATGAGCACATGCTGCTTTTAAAAGGCATTATCAAGTAAAGCAGAATAAAAAAATCCATTTTGCGGAATAACGTTGTTTGTGAAAATTTCATATACAACGTTTTTCCACTGATTCAGCATGTTTTTTTACAATAGATTCAAATTTAATTGACTTTTCCCCCTATTTTATATTGAGATTAGTTAAGAATTATATGTTTGTTATATTTAAAATATAAAATGTAATAAATTGTAACTGGTTTCGTTTTTTCAATTTTTCTCGGAATGAGAGTATTGTTGGATACAACGTTATTCCGGGCAAGGGCTCAATTATAAGTTCGAAGGCAGCTCGCACATGACCCGACATCACAATTCTTTTATATAATTATATCCAGTAGGTCCTGCGAGACCTTTGAATATTGTGTGAATGGACAGTCTACCGCTGGACCCACTTGCTTCAAAGCCCATCCAATGTGTCCATCGGCAACAAGTAGTTCTGTTGTATTGCTTTTGGAGGTGGATGACTTTTTCTAGGAGTCGGTGCTTGAGGAAATGCGCATTCTTTTTTTACCAAGACCTGGAATGCTTTCTTCTTCTGTCATTTCGCTCTAGAAGAATTCGGAAGTCTCGGATTCATGTTCACTTTCACTTTTAAACGAACTTTGATCCAACTTGAAACAACCGGCCCTAAGTGGCACTGATATATACAGCAGTGGAATCGAAATAATTACAATTTATCATCGTTAGATTCTTGCATATACAGGGTCTCATAGCTAGTAGCAAAAACGTGACAGGTGGACTCCTGCCTCGATAAAATGATAAAAATTATGAGCTTTTAATGTGCACATTACAAATTTAAATTTTTTAAATCAATGGAATTTTTTACTGTGATTTTTATCTATCCAGTGATATTTCAAACACATCAAACATGTGATATAACAATAAATTCTTGTACAATCAAAACATACACCCCTCAAATACCCCACAAATATTTTTTAAATTTAATATATAGAGTGTAACAGAGCTAGTCCACAATACTTTACAGGTAGATTCCTGCTTTGATTCTGAGTCGAAAATGTTCAACTAAACATGACCTGCTATCAATAGTTACGGAATTTTTCAAAATCAAAATTTACATTTTTTTTAAATTTCTGACTTGAACTATCATTACAATTGCTTATATCGATTATGAAAAATTCATTCGCTTCAATACAACTCAAATAAAATGATAAAAACCTTGTAAAAAATTCTATTTTAAATTTTTGCCAGGATTTTATTCGACTTGTATTAAAACGTAATTACTTAAATAATGTTATAAATTAATGAACAAATAAAAGCAAAATATATGCTTGGAAAAACCCAAAACAACTCGTGTGCTGTTGTGTGTTGACTTGTGTAGTGTGTTGACTTATGTGACTTGTGTGTTCACAGTGTTGCCGGACTTCGTGGCCAAGGAGATGATCCGCGACATCGCCCACGAGGAGGAGAAGGGATCCTTCCAGCCTCATCAGTTCCACAAGATCTACATCCACCGCTACGAGAACGTGTCCATCCTTTTCGCCGACATCAAGGGCTTTACCGGTAAGCTCTTCAATTCATTTGTTGATGCACCACTCCGTTTAGAGCAAACACAGAGCGCGAGCTGGTCACCACAATAAAACGACAGAAAATCGCACACTTGGGTCATGTTCTGCGAAATGATAACAGTAGGCTACTTCAATTAATTATGAAGGGCAGGATAAATGGATGACGAGGAATAAGAAGACGATGGATGTCATGGCTCCGCAACATTTGGGAGTGGACTGGCATTAGGGACGTCGGAGAGCAAGGATGCCTTTTCCATGGTGATCGCCAAGGTCAGAGGACCTGGCACGACACAAAAAGAAGAAGAACTACTTCGTTCCCTGAACATGTCAGGGCTTAGACTCCGAAACCACTTGGCTTCTTCCTCTCATATTTTAACTCTCGTGCATTAACTGTAAGTCCACTACTTGTTAGAAGTCAAATCGAATACAACTCATCTATCTGGTGTCCCTATTACAATGCTCATGTTCATACAATAGAAAGAATTCAACATAAATTTTTACGCTACATAAATTTCCGTCTCCATATCCCAATAGAAAATCTTAACTATACAAACTTATTATATTTTACCGGTTTATTGCCACTATCGGACAGGAGAGTTTTATCCGATCTGATTTTATTATATAAAATTGTAAACTCGCATTACCACAGCCCTGAAATTTTGTCCTTAATAATGTTCCATGTACCCAGTCGAACTACTCGAGTGCCGACGCCTTTTTACTGTGACAATACTAGAACAAATGCTCACTACAACTCGCTAGTACCTAGAATACACAGGTTAGGTAACAATTATACAAACATAGCGGACGTGTTTGGTTCTGGCCTGTCACAGTATAGGGGCGCGATACTGAGAGCGCTTCATTCCGCCATAATGTAAATTATATACACTTTATTTTTTTTGTTTTTCTCTCTGTTTATATTATTTTTGCAAATAACTGTTATATACCCACATATGTAAAAGCCTATTTAGGCGTTAATGAATGAATGAATAAATATTTGGTGAAATATTTGGTGAAAACTTCTTGATGATGACTCTGCGCAAGCATATCGAAAATTGTTCGACATGAAAGGATGGGGACCGTATTTTCAGAATTTCGCGTGGAAAAAATTATTTAAATTAAGTCATAAAGTCGTAAACAGTTAACAATTCAGCAAGGAGCGGTTTATAGATAATCAGGGCAAAGTTTAAAATGTTCAGGGTGGTATTCAGCAATGGACATCCTTATTCATTTAAAAACGTCGGCCAGTTAAATAGAAAATCAACACTAAAGAAGTTTATGATGGTTTTTTTGTAGAATATGAAATCTTTTGTTATTAAAATAAATAAGATTTATACACTGTCTCATAGCTAGTGGCAAAAACTTTATAAGCGTATTCCTGCCATGATAATGATTCTAAAATGTTGAAGCAACCATCACCGTGTTACATCAATAGTTATGAAGATGTGCGATACAAAAGTTTGCATTTTTTTTCAATATTCCTAATTTTTTTGCGAAAAATTGAACTATCATTACAGCGACGTATATCGATTATGAAAAATTTATTGTAGGAAATAAAATCTTTTTTCAGTTTTATCATTTTATTTGATTTCTATTAAAGATAATGAATTTTTCATAATCGATATACGTCACTGTAATGACAGTTCAACTTTTTGCGAAAAATAATTAAGTAATATTGTTGTTGAGTCGTATCGTGAGTATCGGTAGCTTGTTGGTCTTGTGGTTAGGACACTCGCCTCGTGATCCAATGGTCGCGGGTTCGAATCTCAGCCCAGACTAGGAAGTTAGTCCTATTTTCATAGCACAAGCGTTTAGCTTAGTTTGAAAATAGTAAGAATATTGATGTGACACGTATTCCGTGTTCGCATCTCTATTTATTTAAAAAAAAAAAAAAAAAAAAAAAAATATTGAAAAAAAATGCAAATTTTATTATTGCATATCTCTATAACTATTTATATTAGGTCATGCTTTAAAATTGCTCAATACTTTTCGACTCATTATAAGGCAGGAATCTACCTGTAGTTTTTGCTACTAGCTTTCATACACCTTGTATATGAGTGTATGTTAATGAAGGTTATTATTACGGTCGTTGGAAATAGATTGTTTTGACTTTCGTCTCTATTGATCAGACTTTGTTATCACCTTTAAGAGATGTCGCAGAAAAGCCCGAAGATGCAATCAGTACATATTGCACACTGGCGACCTCTATCGTAGAAGAAGTGAACACTCGACAGCAAAGTGCATATAATTTACGACCTCGGAAGAAATAATCAATTCGGCCTACACCTCCGCCGTGATAGGATGCTCTCCTGATGAAGCTGAATATGACTTCAGCGAAACGTCGAGATTTGCTTCTTTGTAAAATATGCGGTTTATATAAAATATCCGTTTATTTAACACAAATATGTTGCCGGAATGTTTTCATGTAGGTACATGCAAATCTGTATAAATTTTAATGTACTTTGGGGTTGGTAGTACTTTGGAGAAACTGCTTTTAGGTCACCACCCGTCATGTGACGGAAAAGCTCCATAGGCGAGAATGTCTGATGGTTTCATTACCTCGATAAAACAAGTACAAGTTACACACGTGTACGATTACAAAGACAATGATAGATACTCGAAGGGCGATAGCCTCCGGCCTCACGCCGGGGGTCGATAAAAGACTGACATGCCCGCACAGGGCGCGGGCGGCTTTTTATATGATTTGCGAACAAAGAAGTTTCTTGAAGTCTGGCTGTACGGTAGACATGCTAATATCGGAGCGCGTGTACCCTGCTCGTGCCTCCGAGCAACACACGTGTACGATTACAAAGACAATGATAGATACTCGAAGGGCGATAGCCTCCGGCCTCACGCCGGGGGTCGATGAAAGACTGACGTGCCCGCACAGGGCGTGGGCGGCTTTTTATATGATTTGCGAACAAAGAAGTTCCTTGAAGTCTGGCTGTACGGTAGATATGCTGATATCGGAGCGCGTGTACCCTGCTCGCGCCTCGCCACGTGTGTGTACGTGTGGCCTAGGTTGGTGGTTTATGTGTTGTGGTGTGAAGTGCTGAAACCGTGTTATGACGTGTTATCTGTACGTTTTGCAGAACTGGCGAGTCGGTGCAGCGCACAGCAGCTAGTGAAGGTGCTGAACGATCTCTTCGCTCGCTTCGACAAACTGGCCGCGGTGAGTACTATAATATGTATATTCATCATAAAGTCAGGGCCGGCGCTAGGTAGCTGCAAGTGTGCAACTGTACCTAGGCCCGCGCCTATAATTCAACTAAAAATTTCAGCCTCTAAATCTTGTAAATTATTGTATACATTGCGCTGGCGTGTTGGCGGAATTTGTGATACATACTCTTTCATTATATTAATATGTTAATCATTCAACGGCAGTTGAACGAATCCAAAAAAAGTTCTTAAGATTTATTAATTACAAATTAAATATACGCTTGGGGGATATCAATTATTAATTTATCCTTAGTTGTTTGCAACTATTAACTCTTAAAAGACTGTGCTAAAAAAAAACTTTGGGAACGGTGGAGTAACACAGCGTTACCTGATTAAAAATCGGCATAGTTTTTAATATATGATAAAATATACCATAATACGATACAGATAAGACTTTTAAAAGGTCCCTTTATATAATTATGTAAGGTAAACATACATATTTGCATTATTTTAGTAAATTATTATAAAAGTATGGCAAATAGAATTTGCGTGCGCTTCCGCCGATGTTTCATTGGCAACTGAATACAACGAAGCAGTTGCCAGCTCACTTCAGTCGCCTGCACTCCGTCTTTGTCTAACACATGTTACCCGACTCTACCGTACTCTTTCTATATTGTTTTGCTTTAACCGAAACCCAAGCAACCGCCATCTCTGTCCTACATGAAATGTATGGTATTATCGTGCTCTTTCTTGCTCGATTTAACTGCGATGTACAATATTCTGCTCTCTCTTGCACACTGGCCGAAAATACGAGAGTAATGAATAAATATTTTTTAATTAAAAAATCCGTACATTCCTAACAGTTTAATTTAGTAATTTTTGTGTGAAAATGTCTATTCGATGATTACAAAAAATGTGACGTTTTAGTTTTCGTAAATAAGGTAGATATTTCATATTTTGTATGACAGGTAGACCTACGTTACATCACCGACACACAGGAGTTAATCGCGAGACGTACCGTGGCAGACCTAATATTTCTGTATAACATCATAAATTACATAATTGATTGTCCCCAGATTGTTAGTCTGATCGACTTACATGCACCATAGAGGTCATCAAGATACAGTACATTATTCTATTATAGAGGAAATGTCAGAACTAATGCATTAGCAAACTCTGTAATCCCCAGACTACACTCATTAGGGAATGAACATGCGGAGGTGGTCGACATTTTTGCTGATAGTATAACTGTGTATAGGACTAAACTGAAACAATTATTTACATCTCAAAGAAATAAATCACTAAAAACAAATATTATCATTTACCAGAACAGTGACGTACATAGACAATACACAATATCAAGAGATTATATTATACGAAGTGATGTACCGCAGACTATTAGAGAAAGGCATGGATTTCTATATACTGCAATCAACTTTCATAGTGGAATTTCCAATAACATTTAGGAACTAAATAATGCAAAACTATTCCATAAACAACTGAAAAGACTTGCATTGGGGAGGAGATAAACTATTCAAGAATCGATGTGTCGATAGTTAATATGCGTACTTCATTTCATTTTGTTTTCTTCTTAATGTGCCCTTACACCATACAATAGCTGTCTGGGGACTTATTTTATTATTTATTTTTTTAATATTGTTTATTGTTACTTAAGTAAGACTACTCTTACTACCTTCCAATGTTACATTCCTCAAGTTTACATTAATTTTAAATTTTACCAATACGTTTGCAGGAAAATCACTGCCTGCGCATCAAACTCCTCGGAGACTGCTACTACTGCGTGTCCGGTCTCCCAGCTGCCAGGTCCGACCACGCGCTGTGCAGCGTGGAGATGGGCCTCCACATGATCAGGGCCATCAGGGACACCAGCCACACCACGCAGGTAGTAGCCGCACCACGCAGGTAGTAGCCACACCACGCAGGTAGTAGCCACACCACGCAGGTAGTAGCCACACCACGCAGATAGCAGTCACATCACGCAGGTAGTAGCCACACCTCGCAGATAGTAGTCACACCACGCAGGTAGCAGCCACACCACGCAGGTACTAGCCACACCACGCGGATAGTAGTCACATCACGCAGGTAGTAGCCACACCACGCGGGTAGTAGCCACACCACGCAAATATTTGCCACACCACGCAGGTAGTAGCCACACCTCGCAGATAGTAGTCTCATCACGCAGGTAGTAGCCACACCACGCAGGTAGTAGCCACACCACGCAGGTAGTAGCCACACCACGCAGATATTAGCCACACCACGCAGTTAGTAGCCACAACACGCAGGTAGTAGGCACACCACGCAGGTATTAGCCACACCACGCAGTTAGTAGCCACACCACGCAGGTAGTAGCCACACCACGCAGGTACTAGCCACACCACGCGGATAGTAGTCACATCACGCAGGTAGTAGCCACACCTCGCAAATAGTAGTCACACCACGCAGGTAGTAGCCACACCACGCAGGTACTAGTCACACCACGCAGTTAGTAGCCACACCACGCAGGTAGTAGCCACACCACGCAGGTACTAGCCACACCACGCGGATAGTAGTCACATCACGCAGGTAGCAAGCAGCCACACAAGATTAAGAAAAATTTTGAGTGCTGAATTTTTTTCCACGTAATAATTAAGTTTCTTTTTCTTTTGTTTAAATTTATATTCTTTCTTTCTATATAATCAATATGCCTTAGTATATCATAAATATTTATCATTACTGACATATTTCTGTTTGTTTAAATTTTTTATTCTTTCTTTCTGTATAATTAATATGCCTTAGTATATCATAAATATTTATCATTACTGACATATTTCTGTTTGTTTAAATTTTTTATTCTTTCTTTCTATATAATTAATCTGCCTTAGTATATCATAAATATTTATCATTACTGACATATTTCTATATGACATATTTCTGTTTGTTTAATTTTTTTATTCTTTCTTTCTATATAATTAATATGCCTTAGTATATCATAAATATTTATCATTACTGACATATTTCTAAATGTGGAGACCTGTAATTGGCCATCTATATTGTATCAATGTTTTCTATGTTTTTTTTTGTTCTGTTGGTCTTCCATAAACATTAAATAAATAAATAAATAAATAAGTATTAGCCACACCTCGCAGATAGTAGTCACACCACGCAGGTAGTAGCCACACCACGCAGGTACTAGCCACACCACGCGGATAGTAGTCACATCACGCAGGTAGTAGCCACACCTCGCAGATAGTAGTCACACCACGCAGGTAGTAGCCACACCACGCAGGTACTAGTCACACCACGCAGATAGTAGTCATATCACGCAGGTAGTAGCCACACCTCGCAGATAGTAGTCACACCACGCAGGTAGTAGCCACACCACGCAGGTACTAGTCACACCACGCAGATAGTAGTCATATCACGCAGGTAGTAGCCACACCTCGCAGATAGTAGTCACACCACGCAGGTAGTAGCCACACCACGCAGGTACTAGCCACACCACGCAGATAGTAGTCACATCACGCAGGTAGTAGCCACACCTCGCAGATAGTAGTCACACCACGCAGGTAGTAGCCCCACCACGCAGGTAGTAGCCACACCACGCAGGTAGTAGCCCCACCTCGCAGGTAGTAGCCACACCACGCAGGTAGTAGCCACACTACGCAGATAGTAGCCACACCACGTAGATAGTTAGCCAGACCTCGCAGATAGTAGTCACACCTCGCAGATAGTAGCCACACCACGCAGATAATAGCCACACCACGCAGGTAGTAGCCATCGCCACCCAGAGACAATCGTCGATCAAACGTTACATTACTACATAACGGAGAAGTTTCATTATGTTTATTTTTATTTTTTTTATTTATTAAATCCAAAAGAAAATATACAAAATATAATATATATTACATACATTATAAGTATATTAAATCCTATAAAGGTATATACATATACCTGTTCGTAGGTTCGGAGATGTGTAATGATTTACACACGAATAAAACTCAATAAAAACAATATAAATTAGTAAGTAGTAACTAATATTATTACCTAGCTTTCAAAATACTGACTCGAATCAAAGTTGTATGGTGATTACAATATACATTTATAAGGATATCAGATGTTCTTGTGTTTCGATTATCACTTCTATAACTTCCAGACCGTTCGGAAACCTTATATTGTCGCGGCAATATCTTAAACAATGTAAAAATATCGTGTTTGCTCGCGTGTTTGTGGCACTCAATTTTTAGGGAGTAAATTGTGATTTTCGCTTTTTGTGATTGTTCCTCTTGTCGGACGCCAGGTGGAGCTGGACATGAGGATCGGCATCCACAGCGGTTCGGTGCTGTGCGGGGTGCTGGGCCTCAGGAAGTGGCAGTTCGACGTCTGGTCCTATGACGTCACCCTCGCCAACCACATGGAGAGCGGGGGAATACCGGGGTGAGTCGCTTTATCTATGTCAAATAGGGATGGGCGTTGAATGGACGGACTAGTTGAAATCAACCGTTGACGTTGCGTCGACGCGTCGACGGTTTACGTTTATCGCATGGACTAGTTGAATTCGTAGACGGTGGACGGCGGACGCCGTGGTCGGTGGACGATTCGAGATTCAAAGCAACGAGCGAGAGCAAGACAAAACGTCTCCGTTTATTTCTCTCTCATCTCTCGCTGTCGACGTGTAGACGCCATAGACGGCTCGACGGGTAATTTCATTTCAACTCTAAAGTACACGACCATAGAGTGCAGATCTGTGTACACGAACTATGACAGAGACTTGAAATTTGAATGCATGCGTAGGGCGATATAGGCTTAATAAGCTATTATCTATTATTTTTTACTTGATTTTTTGCAATGTGCACGTGCGACGTTTCGGTGAATTCCCAATTTTACGCTGTATAAAATAAAACAATTCTGTTTAATTATTTTATTTTATTTTAATATTTTACTGCTTACACCTGATATTGATGTGTATACCTACTTCTTTCTTTATTATATAAAGAAAGAAGTATATAAAACAATATGTAAAAGCCTATAATGTGCGTAAACAAATAAATAATGTAATATTTCTTTTTACACATAAGCACAAGTAGCGGTTTTACTTTCCCCGAAACTATATTCCTTCGAACTTCTTTAAATTTTAAAAATTAACTTAATAAAAATAGCCAACGGTTGAGCCTTCGAGCAGTTGACCATCCTCCCGATGTTTAGATAGAACGTCCGCGACGTCCGCGTAACGAAGTTGACGCGTCAACTAGTTGACGAATTCAACTAGTTGATCGTCTCGTCGATGGACGGACGTGGACGGTCTCGTTTCGTCGACGGTAAATACGTCGACGACCCATCCCTAATGTCAAATAGTATTTCGTACCGAACGTAGGGTCCGAACAACGAGGTGTCGTCCGAAATTTATGTAAAAATATTTTTTATTTTTGGAGTATTCTTCTTTTGGTACATTAAAATTTTTATCGAAATGGAAGTTTTATTGTAGCGGGAAACAGCATGTAGCGGAAGTCAGTATGTAGCGAAAATGCGAGACCACGAAATGTACTTGTAATATCTTAATATAATAATGTGGTTCGAATTCGCGGATAAAAAACGAAATTACACGGCTGGAGAAAGACTCGAATCTCGGACGCGCGAACGGCAACTACATGACATAGCCACCATCGCTTAGCCCTTCAAAGATATACTGTATTGCACATTGTAAGAGCAAGTCCTATCTAATACACGAACCATTAATTTAAGAAAGTTTTTGTTTGCCTTAATTATATTAAAATTTCGAGGTTACATGTCTGTAAGTATGAGTTTTAATTCTTTTTTATGAAACTTGATAAAAGAATCGAAAATGATCAGTGTATATTTTCATAACTCAATACTTAACGCCGTTTGGGCTTTTATAAACAGTAAAGGTAAGGTATTACAAAATTAATCTGTTAAGTAATTTTTTTTTTTGTGTTTTGGTATTTTTTATTATGTATTACGAGAATACTTCAAAAACCACGTCAAACAATTCATAAGAGACCATGGAAGCTACCACATTTTCGCCTTAAACATTATTTACACTTTGGGTGAAGTGTCAACAGTTACGGAGATAAGCATCATCAAAGTCTGCATTTTTTTCAGTATTTCTGACTGATTTTCACTACAGTACCTTACACAGAAAGTTAAAAATTCTCTATTTTAATACAAGTCAAATAAAGTGATTTATATAAATATTTTTCATATTTCTGATAGATTATGATAATTTTATTTGACTTGTGTCAAAGCAAATAAAAAAATTACATTCCATATAAGTTACTTCAGTGGTATTATTACAATGTTTTACCGAAAATAAATCAAAAATATATTTTTAAAAATGCAAATTTTGATGTCGCTTATATCCGTAACTGTCGAAATTTCACCCAAAGCGTAAAGAATAATTTATATTCAAAATTGCATGAAAAAGACTCCCCCAAAGTTTTTAGCCATGAGACACACTGTATAATAATTAGTAGAAGGTAGTTTATTATAATGTATGTCTTAAAATTGAGTTTGGGATTAATGAGTTACTGTTTTTATTACGGGCGCTGACCATATTTGTGTTAAAAAAAAATTTATTCGAACCGTATATTTTACGAAAAGTAAATCTCGACGTTTCGCCGAAGTCTTATTCAGCGTCATCAGGAGAGCGTCCTACCACGGCGGAGGTGTAGGCCGAACTGATTATTTCTTCCGATGTCATTTCATAAGATTTGACAAGACAAAAGTTTGATCAACAGAACCGCATCGTGTACCTAGATTAGTGAGGGAGTCCATTGAAATATACAAACATCCTAATTTCAATAGAGACGACAGATACAAGCTATCAAGTAGGGGGTAGGGTTAATTCGTACAAAAATAGGCATGTTTTTGTGAATTTTTTGTGACGACACAGTTAAAATCTCTTTATTAAAACCAATGGTACATTAAATTATGACATTAGAAGAATATTGTGTAAAATTTTCAAGAAGAAATATTAAAAAAATACGGCAATGGCAGCAATTATTCGGACGTGTCTCGGAAATAAGTAGAATTGCGGTGTCCATCATAACTTGGTGCTGGATCATCTGAAATCAAAAAATCAAAGTTCATTCGTTAGATAAAAGGTTTTTCCAGGTAACGCTGGGAGGGTTTTTTAAAATTTCAATTTTTCAATTTTTTGGAACACTTTGAAGGGAAAAACGCGATTTTTTGCGAAAATTATCGACTAATATGTTATTAAAAAATAAAAATTAATAACATATTTGAAAAAAAGTCTCCAGCGTTACCTCATAAAGTATGTACAGAAATATTGTTCAAAATTTCAAAAGGATCGGTGCAGTAGTTTTAAAGTTATGATGGACACCGACTTTGAAAACGTGAGATGTGGGGAAAACGCTTTAAAGTTTTGCACACTGTAAAATTCAAAATAAAACTCAACACTTATTTAATACTTACACATAATCGTCGATGCCATGTTCACACAGCAAAGAGCTTTCATCATCAGCATCTGTTTGTCCTTGTCTACGCAAAACTCTTCCAATGCAAATAGCACGTCCGGTAGTCCCCAGGTGAGCGCGTCTCTTAGCTGCCCGAGCAGGTATAGAAAATCAGTCTGAGTATCGCTCAAATGTTCATAATTTCGTCAATTTTGCTCCGATTGACTTGAAATTTTGACACAATATTCTTGCGATGTTATACATTCATTTAAAAAATTAAAAATAAAATGCAAAAAAAAAAAGTTAAAAATCTTTCCCCCCCCCTTAACTTGGGGGACGTAGCAGAAAAGCCCGAAGATGTAATTAGATATACTGCACACCGGCGACCTCTATCGTAGAAGAAGTGAACACTCCGCCACAGTACAGTAAACATACAGTATTACGTCTTCATACAAACAGCCGAAGCGACGCCCTTCGAAATCTCGGTATACTTCGGTCTGCGTAAAGTGACGTACGGACGCAAGCAGTGTGAGACGCTCCCTCGCATACATTTACGTCAATTTATGGCACCCCAAAGAGTCAGTCAATGAGCAGCCCTGGTGCGTGTTTAACTACCAAGCGGCCGTAGGTATTTATTTCAAGGACACTGCCGAGACAACATACTGTATACTTTACTATACTGTGACTTCGCAATAAAATGCATATAATTATTGCAGATCACCAACAAATAACTCACTCACACGCAACAAGGGCACAGGTGAACTGCGACTATCTTGTACCAAAATTCACAAAAACATTTTCACAAAGATTTCACCCCTTCCAAGCACCAAAAACATTCAATACTCTTAACACTAAATGTTACGCATGGGAACGCAACAGGCGGCCCCCAGTAGATAATGACATAAAAACAATGAATAAAATGTGTGTATATTAATATTTGTGTGTCAAAAGACAAATGATAATTTTAATAATCTGACAATTTGTGAATAATATATTTTTTCTTTGGGGCCCCAAAATCATTTGCAAACTTGTATGTTTTGTTAGATTAAGTACCTTTTGTATAATTTATTACCTTTTGAATAATTTGTATGTTTTGAATATTTCTTATATTTTTTATTCTGTGTTTTTTGAAAAATAGACTGACTGGGTTTTGGCGGTCTTATTAATTCTGAATACTGACGGGAGATAACAGGGATTGTGCATACAGACAACCCGCGAGACGCGCATCTCATTTTTGGAAGATGACGACGATCTCGCGGATTACAAATAACATTAAATATACATTTTTTACATTTCTTTTTCTAACTGCGCAATAGATTGGCAGGTAGCCGTCTGAAAGGGAGCCCGAAACAGCGTGCGCACCCCTCACGCGGCATCCAATACGGTGAAGCTGGGTTTATGGACCACACGCCGGCGTCCCGTGAAGGGCGTCCGGGCCGTAATACGAAAAAATTCGCGAGATGAATTTTTTAAAAATGCACAAAACCTGGCATGTCGTATACCGTTGGATTCGGCATGTCATTTCCTGTCAGGATTCACTAAAAAATAAACAATCGGATTGGTTTTGAGGGAGATATGTCGAGAGATAAGATTCGGCCCTTTTGAGGCGAATTACGGTCGCTGACACATCCGGACACATTAGTCATAATTAAATTCATATGCGGATGTGTCAAGCGCCCAAAATGATATAATTTATACATATGTACGTCTCTCCAATCGAGAGAAATCTTAGATAGACGAGCCAAACGCGCCGTCTAAGCACTACAGCGGCACGGTATTACACGCGCCTGCGACTCTTTTCCGTGCGGATGCAAGTGGTCCATCACTCTCCGCTACTGCGCCATCTCAAGATTTATCTCCCCCCCCAAGACTAATCCCATTTTGACCGTTAAAATCCCGTTATGTCTATTTTTTTGGTATAAATAAAGGAAGGTGAAATGGACCAGGCAGTGTGAAATTCTCGCTTTTTCTTGTGCTTTATCGGTCGTAATGTCCGTCACTCTGCCGGTTCAGTGCACCGTTTTTGTATAGTCTGAACCTGTGTTTTATTTAAAATCTCTTTCCTGTTCAGTAAAATGTGATAAAAGTGTAGTCATATAAATTCTGTATTTTTTTAAATATTTTAAATTTTTAAAATTTTTTAATTTTTTAATTTTTTAATTAATTAATTATTGATTAAAATCTGACAAAACTCGCGTGTCCGCGGCAAGGCGTCGGATCGTGCAACTTCCCTATTTACAAATCCGCTAAATCGTTGCCGTTCGCCATTTTGTGTGGAACACTAAACTTAAAACATGTAGCCATAGTCTCGCGTATTTTTCTTCTAAAGTGAAACTCTGGCTGCATGAAAAGGGAAGGAAGCATGCCCAAAACTTACTAAAAGCCATCATATAAACTAAATTTAAAATATACAAGAACATTTACTGTCATCTTTTTAAATACTTTTAATTGTTTTATTTTATTAATATCCTATTCAGATCTTTTTTTTTCCTTTGTCTATAATAGAATTAATTAACACCATTATTAAATAATAAACATTTAATTATTACTATTACTTAATTTTAATTGGCAATAAGATTGATTCACAAATGTTATATAAATAATAAATATTCTTGAAAATTATACTACTGGAAGAGCACTGTCTGCTATAATACAGTAAACTACTAGTGTAGCAGGCAGGGCGTCAAATCAATTTAGTGTTTACTTGCTGCCAAGACACTCGGCAACAATGAATAAAAGCTTAATTTAATTTTGTAAACACTGTAAACATTTGTAACATTGAACATTTGAATTTGTGGAATAAATGAAATTGAAAAAGTGTCCACGCTCTGGTCCTTAGGAGGGTGCACATATCGGCAGCCACCCTCGCCTCGCTGGGGGGCGCGTACGACGTGGAGCCCGGCCACGGGGGCGAGCGGAACGCCTACCTGAAGGACCACGCCGTGGAGACCTTCCTGGTGAGGCACGCGGAGCCGCTGCGCCCCAGGAGGCGCGCCACGTCCAGGCCGAGGTGAGTCGCCATACTTCTTCTTTACTTCTTCTTCTATAGACTATTGCTTGACCACAATAACTTGGCGTGCGGCGACTCTGGAACTAAAACCCCGCCCGCACCCGGCGGTAACCCCTCGCCCTGTCATTCAGTACAATTTTGTATTTGCTCGGGAGCTGTGACATCTTGAATACCAGTATATACTGAATTATTATGTCCAAAACATCCTAAACAGTCCGGGATGGTGCAAGAACAATTGCCCATGAAGTATTCAAGTTTTGCGAAGCTGAAAAAGCGAATAACGGACCGATATTACCGTTTGACAGTTTGACAGATAGAATGGTTTCTTTAGTGCTGCCCGACCAAATTTCTGTATTTAATACGACACCGGTCACCGGACATTCTGTACATTATGTATTGTGTAATAAATTTACACCCTGACAACCTCTGTTACGCGACAGGGACGCCCTCCCTCGCACGCCAATTTATAGTGGTCGCATTGTAGTGATTGGGTACCCACCACTTTGGGCCCTACTCATACGTCGCCTGGTTGACAATTTTTTCTCTAATAGCTATCTCCTTGCTGGGCCGTGTATAGGCCGGTATGTAGCACCTACCAAGAAATGAAGAGGCTGACAGAGAGGAGTGGAGAGATCGAGTGCTTGCTGCAGACCAATCCTAGGATCGCGACCAAAAAAATATAATACATCTTATACTCTACGATTCTACACTATTTTTACAATAATTACAGCATTTGCTTCTAAAATCATTCATCTTATTTATATTCTTCATGTTTTCCGGCATGTCATCATACATTTCTACACCTCTGTACATTGGACAATTCTGTATACACTTTTTTATCGTGTACCAATCTTACAACTAACTAACTAACCATCACGCCGTTTCTCCGAGGGGGTAGGCAGAGAGGATCGAACGCCCACTCTTCTATCCTGGCACACCACTCTTGCTTCGGCAACATTCATACATCTTCTCGTGCAAGGTCTACGGCTGTTGCGGTTTTACCGGTCACCGGTTAAAATACCATCACTAGTGACGGATTTTGGTTTTTTTTGTCCCTAATTTTTATCGCCATCTGGTAAAGCGTTGGTGATGGACATTATCACTCAGATAATTATGCCTTATGTACATCTCATTTTTATTTACGCCATCTAGTGGCATTGAGTAGCTTGTTGGTCTTGTGGTCAGGACTCTCGCCTCGTGATCCAAAGGTTGCGGGTTCGGACCTCACTCCAGACTAGCGAGTTAGTCCTATTTTCATAGCACAAGCGTTTAGCTTAGTTTGAAAATAGTAACAATATTGATATGATACGTGTTCCATGTTCGCATCTCTATTTTAAAAAAAAATGTCGAACTTATTATACAGGAAATCATACCCTTTTATTTGTTTTTTATCACTTTATTTCATTATTTTATTGGCTATAGTCAAGAATACAACCGATCTTGAATTTTGATGAAAGAAAAATTGTTCCTGGTGTAACAAAGGGTCCTGATTACATAAATGAAGTCAAAATTTCCCGCTTGCTGGTTTAAAAGCAGTTATTTCAATTAAAATAAAACACAAATTACTTTGTTTTCACCACTATATTAGATTAAAAATACTTTTATTAAAAAATGTATTTTGTTGGAAAAGATATGTTGACGACATATTTTGCATATGGTTAGGGACAGAAAGACAATTAAATATATTTTTAAATTTTCTCAATAAATTACATAAAAACATTCAGTTCACATTGGAAATAGGAAAGAATAAGAGTTTAAATTTCTTAGATTTAAATTTAACCTTGATAAATAACAAAATAGAATTTAATATTTTTAGAAAAGACACATACACGGATATCGTTATACACAATTCATCGAATCACCCCTTTTCCCAAAAACTTGCGGCGTTTCACTCCATGTTACATAGATTAATTACAATCCCTTTATCTGATCTTAATTATACATCTGAATTAAATCTTATTAAACAAATAGCATATAATAATGGTTATTCTACTAAATTAATAGATAATTTATTACATAAAAAGAGAAAACAAAAAATTGTTAAACAATATATCTATCCTAAGTCAACAGATATAAATAAACAATGGCGTAGAATTTTATTTGTCGATAACAATTTGTCAAAAATAATAACTAAAAATATTCCTAACTCAATTCAGCCGGCCTTTTATACGAGTAACAAATTAAAAAAATACATACTAAATAACAAGGATAGTGATAATCCTATCATGAAATCAGGAGTTTATAGATTTAATTGTAACGATTGCGATAATTTTTATATTGGCAAAACAAAAAGAAATTTTGAAACTAGGGTTAAAGAACATATTATATATAAGAACAAGCATTAACTAGCAATATTGATTCTGATTTCGCAAAACATCTAATAGAATTTGACCATACATTTGATATTAACACAGGCTTAAAATTTTTACATTTCAACTATAATATACCTCAAATAAATAATTTAGAAATACTCGAAATTAGGAAAAATGTTAATATTAAGTCTAATATAATAAATACACAGACGAAATTTTTGCATAATCCTATTTTGAATATTTTTCCACTTAACATTCCAAATGACCCATAATAATCAACACCTCGAACCCCCCCCTCCCCTCACCAACCCCCTCAACCGCTCCTTCACCGTAACATATTTGCTTGTTTCAACTTTTAAGATTAGTACACAATAATCCTGATGAAGAGAACATTGTTCTCGAAACATGTAGATTTTTTAATCTAATATAGTGGTGAAAACAAAGTAATTTGTGTTTTATTTTAATAATAATGTCACCACAAAGTTCAAGCCTTCATACAGAAGAAGAAAAAATATTCTTCGAACAGTTAATATGTTCAAGTTATTTCAAGTTTCAAAATGATAAATTTTATCACTTCACGCCATAGATGCATATACACAAAATATATGTTTTTGCTGTTTTATTCATAGAAATTGACAAATCACGTTTATCATAAGTGGTCCCATTCATTATCAAACATGTCAACTATACGATCCTGCATTACGCCGCGCCCCGTGCAATATAATGTTTGCCCCACATTACAAAATATCATTGCGAATTTGAATCCGTTTTTAACAAATAAATTGCCTTTTTTTGTTAAAATTGGCCTTTTCCCTACCTGATACAAGATCTAAACTTAACATTAATTTTCTATGGTTTCTTGTCATATTATACTGGCATCTATGGCGTGAAGTGTCAAAATGTATCATTTTTAAACTTGAAATAACTGCTTTTAAACCAGTAAGCGGGAAAATGTGACTTCATTTATGTAATCAGGACCCTTTATTACACCAGGAACAATTTTTCTTTCATCAAAATTCAGGTTCGGTTGTATTCTTGACTTATTCCATTTTCTTAAGTCAACATTACCTGCGCCATCTGGGTCTATCACACGCCCCCTGTGTAAGAACTTTGCGAGAGGTAATTACTATCCCCGTGTGATACGGTCTTCTAAAATACGCCACGCTTTTTTCCACAATTTCAAATTTCCGCAGCGCAAGAGAATCTCAAATTTTTTACATTTTTAATATCAGTTCCACTGTTTAGTATTCGCGGTGTCCTTTGTAGATAAACAAACTTTTTGTGATTCAAATAAATGTCACTTAGGTCACTGTGCAGCCTCCACACCCTTTCCACAGTTGGAGCTAATTGGACAACTTGGAAATGTCGCAAATAAGCAAAGCACAAAAAACAACCAAAGTGTCTTAAATAACCAACTAAGTGTTTCCCATAAACATGACACTTTTCTCTGGTATGGAAAACACTGAGGCCTGCTTTCACAGCTTTCGTGAAAAGTTTAATTTATCTAAGCACCTATTTTTTACTCCCTTTATATATTAACCCGTGGCGTCTGCATAAACTTTGGATCGATTTTTTGACTGGACCCTTTTCCCGTGATCCAATCGAGCTGAAACTTGGTAAGTAGACTCGTGGCGACGATCAAGAAGATCTATCAAATTTTCGTTAAAAATAATTATTATTATAGTATAATTTCGGATTTTTAGAAATTTTATTGGTTTTTCAAATTGAAATCATTAGAAAAGTTTGATTAGCAACGGCGGCCCGATAACGTCGCGGGATATTTTCTAAATTTGAATTACTCCGTCGGTATACATAATAGGTACTTCACTACGAATGTCGAAAATCTAAATTGACTGACAAATGTTTTTAGAATTTATTCTTCAAAGCATGAGGTGTCTTATCAAAGCTCAAAACATGTGACATTTTAGAAATATATTAAATTACTGTAAGTTTAGTGTTATGTTATATGTTTTAATTCGTCTTTAATTGTTGTTATATTTTACAAAGAAAGGGAGTATAATAAAAACTTGGGTTTTATGGGTTACTTTTTTTATACATGACCTTCTGGAATCTTGATTACGAATCGCATTTTTTTATTGTTTCAGATGTAAGTTTGTAGAACTCCATAATTACACACATGGAAATAAAAACACTTGTTTTTTTTTAAGTTCTACCTTTTGATTTTCCGAGTCGTTTTTCGCTTTTTGAGGGCATTATTAATCTTTTTTGATAATGCCTGATTTATAATGCCCTCATAAGGCGAAATGCGTCTCAGAAAATTGTAGAACTTAAAAAACAGTTGTTTTTATTTCAATATAATCAATTATCAATTCTAATTAATAGAAATAAACATTGTTTACACCACTTTTTTATTGAAAAATATCAACATATTTTAGAGCCCATGGCCCCTTCTTCAGGATACAAATGTATACTAACAAAATTAAATTTAACAATCGAAGTATAAATAATCAAAATATTAAAAAGTTATATATGGAAAATGAATAATAATAAAGTACCTACTTAACGTGAAAGTAAATTTAAAAGATAACTATTTGTAAAAAGGACCTGGTTATTTATAATATTCGATTAACTATTAACACTTTTTCTTATTTCCAAAATTTCTAATTTATCAAACTGTGATTCTGTATATTATTATTTATTGACTTGTAACAATGAGTTTATATCACGACATATTATTAGCGGTTTACAGGTAGCTTGGCGCATCCCCTTTTTTACCATTCACTCTCTCATTATTTCTTGTATCTTTCAAGCATTCTGACAGACGTTCATGATACATTACAATTCCATATATTTACTTTTATTCATATATTATAGTAATCGGTTTAATAACGTAGACAACTTTCTCCGAATATAACTTGGTATAAAACGAGGTATCGGTGTATATTTTAATGAAAACGAGTTAAAAGATCACGGCTTCTTATTGGAAATAATAAATGTCTCACTACAATAGAGGCAAATTTGATGTGAAGATTAATTTATTTTTCTGTTGTTCTAACTCATTGCCTCGGCAAGAGAAGATTTCGGGTTTCGAGTTCGGGTTGTAATAATTTTTTCCATTAAAAAAATACATATATGTTAAATATAATGCATAATACAACGCATGGCATACATATAAGCACAATATAGGTATAACACACTTATAAATACAGTGCATAACACACATATCAATACAATGTATAACACACTTATCAATACAATGTATAACACACTTATAAACACAATATACAACACACTTATCAACACAATGTGTTTAATCTCTGACTGAGATTTGATCTGAATCGCAGTCAATCAAGGAGATGTTTCCCCCCGGTTACAATGATCTTCCATCTGAAGAGAAGTATTCCTCTCTTATGGTAACTTATTACACAAAACACATTTGATCCTTTTATAGAGATCTGATGGGAATATTCCCTTTGTCGCAGATATCACCTAAATGATCACCTTTCGTCTTTTTATTTTATTGTCAAACCACAGAAGAAAAATATAAACTAAAAACACAAGCATAACAAAAATGCCACATTCCTTCCTTGTAAAACCACAGATGTCGCCCTCGGGCGCACTAATCACAATTATTGACAATCAATGTAATGGTTTTGGCCGTGATCCAAAGAGATTGCTCAAACACAATGCATGACACACATATCCATACAATGCGTAACACATTAATTAAAGATTTTTTGGTAGCACTGGCTTAGATGGTGATGGCCATCACTTTATAGAGTGGAAGGAAGTTCGACTCTACCTACGGGATCATCTGGTAACTTACGGCAAAGTAAGAAAGGCACAAACAATTGAAAATAGCGACTCACGGTAGGTACATTCACTGTTTTCTTTTTCTTTTTTTCTTTTTTTTTTCTTTTTCTTTTTTTTCTTTTTTTTTTCTTTTTTTCTTTTTCTTTCTTTCTCTTTTCTCTTTTTTTTTCTTTCTTTTTCTTTTTTTCTTTTTTTTTCCTTTTTTTCTTTCTTTTTCTTTTTTTACTTTTTTTCACACTTTCTTCACTCTTCACTCTTTTCACATTTTCTTTTTTTAAAAAAATAGAGATGCGAACACGGAGTACGTGTCACATCAATATTCTTACTATTTTCAAACTAAGCTAAAAGCTCGTACTATGAAAATAGGATTAACTTACTGGTCTGGAGTGAGGTTCGAACCCGCGACCTTTGGATCACGAGGCGAGAGTCCTAACCACAGGACCAACAAGCCACTCGACTACTACTACTATTTATTTCGGATAATTCGAGATTTACACGGTGCGATTAAAATATTAATGCTACAAGTTAGTTGAGATTACTAAACTAAACTCGTGGAAACGGTTTTACGGTCCAAGAAGTCCTTCGCTGCTGCCCGCATTCTTGATCTCTGATTGGTTAACACGCTCCCGCTTCTACATATTTATAGATTAACATTTTATAGATTTTTTCTTCTTCTTCTTATGGTACCATCTCCTATCGGAGGTCGGCGATCATTGCGGCATTATTTACCGCCGCACGGAACAACTCCGTCGGGTTACACTTATACCAGTCCCTCAAGTTACGCAGCCGTGAGATGCGGCGTCTTTCTACGCTTCTTTTGCCACTTTCTTGTCTTGATAGTTCGCAACACTGTCAGTCCTTTTCCATACGCCGGAGGACTTCAACATTCGTCACTCTATCCACCCAGGAAACTCTCAATATGCGTCTGTATAGCCACATCTCAAGAGCCTCGACTTTGCGGATTGGTTCTTGGTTTAGTGTCCATACTTCCACCCCATATAAGAGAATGACAAAAATATAACACCGAAACAAATACATTCTTAGTCGCAGGCTTAGGTCACGGTTAGAAAATAACGGTCTCATTCTGAGGAACGCACTTCTTGCCATCTCTATTGGAGCTTTTACTTCTTGAGATGGATTCTCCATTTCTCCATTCTCCAGTTCTCCAGTTCCAGTTCTCGTTCATCCATACACCTAAGTACTTGTATTGCGTGACTCTTTCCATTGGTTCGTTTTCATTGGTTATATTTGGCGTCGGAAGTGATCTTTTTGACACCTAGACACACAGATTTTTTCAAAGATAACCCATTTTTCATTTGTCGGCGCCTCTTATTGTAAAACTATGCAATATGCCTAATGCGTACATTCTGCAGATTGCCTATGTATAAATTTATTGGCGTATGCATTAAAATAACGCCTGTCGCAAGATACTTATGCAATGTGCATAACGCACATGCATAAATATTCTTACACTAGCTTCAACCCATCAAAAATGACGTACCTACTTTTACTTATATTTCAGCCGCGAGTTAAGGCTACGAGAACAAGCGCCATCTAGCGTTGCGTGGCATCTTAGTGGTGTTACTGACAGAATTACATAGGGAATTATGTTTTTTTTGCATTTTATACCTCATCATTACTTGCGCCATCTGGTAACGTTCGCGACGGACATTGCTACATAGCGAATTATGTTTTTTTTAGACTTCGTTGTTTTATATAGCTCATCACTATTAGTACCATCTGGTAGCGTTAGTGATGGACATTTTTACACAGAGAATTATGTATTTTAATGAGAATGTATCAAGGTAATATCAAATTACACGTTAATCATATCGAGACTACCTAGCTAACATTTTTATTTTGTTTTTTTGACAATCAAACCGACAACGCGTCATTATTGACCCTGATAGATAGTCGTAGTGTGATATTATAGTATATAGTAACAAAGTATGAAGCTAACAGGGTTACAAAATACACTTTATATTACAAAAAATAATAACGTAAATTAACAGATTATACGATATACAATATCACCGCGCAAGTGTGATATGCACTGGTAAAATTAAATTAAATTAAATGAAAATTAAATGTTAATTTTTGTTATGTGACGACTCTCAAAAACAGATCACCAATATAGAGACATGAACTTATCTTAATTTATTGGTTTCACTTCTGGTGCCAATACACTCGACTTGCTTAAAAAAATTATTACCAACTTGTAAATTTTTGAACGGTACAAACTGTAAACAGAGGACGTCCGCAGAAGACCTGGCATAATCAGATAAATCAAATATTGGAGGATGGCTCTGTTAGAAGCTTTAACAACCGATGAGCATGCGTGAGAAGATGTGTGAAAGTGGATGAAGTAAAAGTGGTGTGCCTACAGAAAGGTGCGGCATTCAATCCTCTCTGCCTACCCCTCTGGAAAACTGTGTGATGGTTAGTTAGTTTGTTGGTTAAATTTTCCTGGTAAATAAGTCGCACTTTATTACAAGAAGGCATTTTTAACTATGATATTCGGTTTGATACAAAATTTTGAAAAAATGCATTTATTGTAAAAAAACTAACCCATAAAAACCAAGTTTTTATTATACTCCCTTTCTCATTCAATCAGGTTTCGTGCCTACTGCACGCGTCGGGGTCATTACTCATTTGTAATGATTCGAATTTGAAAAAACCATTATAATTTCGAAAAATCCAAAATTATACTATAATTATTACATTTTTTTAAACGAAAATTTGTTAGATCATTTTTTTCATCACCACGAGTATGCCTGCAATGTTTCAACTCGATTGAATCACAGGAAAAAGATTAAAAATCGATCCAAAGTTTTTCCGGCAGACATCAAACCGCAGATACTACGAGTTAAAAGAAAGAGAGTAAAAAACTAGTTTGGCGCTTAACCTACGTGTTGGGCTTCGGTCGGGCGACGCTACGAAAATTATTAATTTTTTTAAACGAAAAACTGTTAGATCATTTTTATCATCGCCACGAGTCTGCTTGCAAAGTTTTAGCTCGATTGGATCACGGGAAAAGGGATAAAGATCGATCCAAAGTTTTTTCGGCAGAGAAGGAGACGCTACGAGTTAAAAGAAAGGGAGTAACAATAGGTTTTGTTTTCTAGAGCATTTAATTATGCAAGAACAAATATGAGTACGTGGTATAAATATGTCTTAGATATACTCAAGGGGATCATTCCCTCGCTGCGACCAAATCCTCTCTCTTAAAGACGGAGCTTACTTCATCTCTATACAATTATGTGTTTCTGTGCCGTCAGATAAGTTTATAAATATTGTAATAAAATGGTAAGTAGAAGGAATTGTGTACCCTCCAAGTCCCTTACTATATGTAATATTTAGTTGGCTTTTATTTTGTTCTCTCCTAGCATATTCACCCAGAAGTTGTGGAGCGAGGAAGACATGGCAGCCAGGGCAGCCAGGGGGCGGGTCTCCACCACCACCGTGGAAGAGGAAGCAGCCACTGACTGGACCCCCGAGAGACCATTTGAAAATGTCAGTTATTATTTTTTATTAATCTTAAATAGTTCACTCGTAAATGCACACATATCGCACCCCAAGGTTCTTTCATTCGTTCGCTTTTTCGCCACTTGCACCGTACTAACCTAACCTAACCTAACCTAACCGCTGCGCATGTCACGCGCCTATTTTGTATATGATCACTTGCATTGATACTCTAAGTATATGCATGTGCTAGAGCGGGACCGAAGACACTTTGGGGATATTGGTTGCATTCGTAACAAAGCCATGTATTCACTAGGGGACAAATCGCGAAACATTCCGCTCGACATGTCGCATCAACATCTACGATCATGTTTCGGGGACAATGACGCCGTCATTGACGTGCACACACCGGGACTCGCATATCTTGTCGCGGAAATGTCACCCGATGATTTTACGATGACAGCTGCGGTATCTCATTTGGCGAAAACGGGGTTCCGCGCAATTCGAAATGTTTTTTTGGGTCGCAATTTCAAATTAACGAGGTTTTACTGTTGTAAATTGAATATTATTAAAAACAAGGTCCTTTTTGCAAATAATTATTGTTTTCCAGACATCGCGGAAATATATCGCCTTATGAGGTTATGATGATAGCCGCGTATCTGTTTATGTTAATGAGTTTATCGAAAAGTAAGAGGAGAAAAAAGAGGAGAATGCGAAATTATTAACTGCAAAGAGAAAGAAGGACGGACATTCTATGCGATCTTCGATCGATACAGCTCGATGAGTTCGAGAAAGATTTCGTTTCCCCGCATTGTCATCTTGACAGATACAGCGCATGCGTATTCACTTGTAAACATACCACGTGGTACTGACGCTCCGCGGAATGTTGCAGTGAGTACGCTCGGGTACCGTGCGCATGGCAACGTTGCCACGGCACGTAGAAATGCCGCGCTATGTTGTGCGCGACGTCGCGTAACAGTGCACGACGATGCAACGTCACGTAGACTCTATGCCGCGCGTGCTGTTGAGGGACAATTTGTCCCCTAGTGAATACATGGCTTAAGTCGTGTATATAATGTTGTATGTAATTTTTACCTCGTATTCTGTTATAGTATGCCTTTAAAAAGAAAAAGAAAAGTGCAATATACCTACCTCCTTTACAAAAAAACTTAAAAAATTACATATCATTGTACATCATTGGTCTACTACGTACCAAAAGATCATTGTTATATGGTTTTACAATTAAAAATCATACAAGTTTGATTTTTACTTTAACTTTAAATATTTAAACTTTAAAAATTACATATTATTGTACATCATTGGTCCTACAACTTTCTACTACTACCAAAAGGTCATTGTTATATGATTTTAAAATTAAAAGTCATACATTATATGTATGTGGGGTATAAAAGCAAAGGCAGCAGCATTCAAAAAATAATTTAATGCAGTCATCGAGGATTACTAATTTATATGATGTACTGAATTCGCGATTTTATAGGAAACATATCCTGTAAATTGATTGGAAACCTGGATGGGATGGATACATAAAATCTAGTAATCAGTACATTTTAAATTAGTAATCCTCGGTGACTGCATTCAAAATATTTTTTTGATTTTTGTATATTGCTGCCTTTGTTTTTATACCCCACATATAAAGAGAGTCGTATAGCTAGTAGGGAAAACTTCGGAGGAGTCTTCTTCATTCAGTTTTGAATAGAAAACATTCTTTACACTTTGGATAAAATGTCGATAGTTACGGAGGAAGATAAGCGACATCAAAGTTTGCATTTTTTTTTCAATTCAATATTTCCTACTTACTTATTAGTAACTTATATGTATACAGATTATTAAAAAAATCATTCACTTTAATACAAGTCCAACAAAATGACAAAAACTTTTTTAATAATTTTGTGTGACTTGTATCAAAGGAATAAATTTTTAATATGTATTCCATATAAGTTACTATAGTTGATAGTCCGACGTTTCACTGAAAATAAATAGTCCGTACACTCAAGTAATATTCTAAGCTTTTGTTATTCAGTGCTACGGCCCCTGCGGCCCGGCGAACCTGCCTTCCAACGAGGGAATCAACGAGGAAGAACTCAGGAACCAGGACACCTACAGAAGTGTCAGAATCGGCTCCACGATGCAGGAAGCAGTCACCACCGTGCAGCTAACCACTGCTGAAAAGGTAAATACAATTCATACGTGGTTTATTAAAAAAATATATACCAAAGCATTTTCTGATGCACCATTTTGTTCCTTCTACACCATCATTATTTGAATCATAATCTAATTCCATCCCTAGTACCCACTGAATGTATATCTTAAATACTTTCATATAATATATATCTTTTAACCGTTTAAGTGCTAAGCAGCGCTATCGCGCTTCTTGTGCTTCCTCTCTAAAATTGCGTGAAGCGTGACAGCGCTGCTCACATGAGTGTGTCTTCGCGCGCGAGTTAGAAAGGTAAAAAATATAAACTTGCCGAGTGTCTGCGAAGTTTATATTTTATCAAATTCATAGTTTGTGTGCAGCTATGATTTTTTCCTATTGTACCAATAGAAATTAAAGAAAATGGCTCAGCACTAAAACGATTAATATATATCTTATATACTTTCATATAAAAATGCTGATGCGTAATAGCAGTTGAAAATTTAAAATATTGTGTTTACTGGGGTATTATGCCGTGTTGTTACGACCTTTCGGGCCGACGTTTCGGATCCCATTGCAGGGTCCATCATCAGGGCTGATGTGTTGTCTTGAATGTTGGTGTTGTGGTTAAGTATCGGCTTGCAATACCGTGCCGAAGTCATGATGTGTTTGTATTGTGTTGTATGTATGATTCATCTGTTGTCTGATCACTATCTCTGCGGATTCTGCGACGA
>JADDOH010017835.1:0-13846 GCA_016648135.1 Agrypnia vestita
AACCCACTATTGGACATGTTTTTCTTATTCTTTTATCGATTGTATGTATGTGTTTTCGCGTAATTGGCCCAAAACTCTGTACATCAATTATTGTTTTTCTTCAAAGATTGATTAATTATATGGCTGTAAGAAAACCAATAAATGAAAATAAATAAAATAAATAAGTAAATAAACCTCCAGTGCCGCAGGCAAGGCGTCGGATTAATTCAGTGCTTATTTATTGCCAAGGTACTGGACGCCTCCGCTGATAACTATATACCACTCACCATGTTCTTAGAGGTGTGTTGAAAGATTGCTAGTATCCGTCGAATCGGTCTCAAGTAGTTGTCTGTATTTGTACGTATATCATTAGACATGCTCTTGCTATATCCGTTCCACTTCATATTATTGTTCCTCCCGTCTTTGAATTTCTATCACACTATGTTCTCCTATGTTTTTGGTATTTATATACTTGCTTCTTCGCGTTATATTACATTTACTCCCAATTATATTTGTTTCATCTATCCATCCTTCTATAAGATCCCCATACGCTTTTTCCTTTTATTACATGTGTATATGGGCCACAAATTCATATTATTTTATTTACAATATTCTTATCTGGATACACTTGTTCCAATTATGTTCTGTGGGTTATTACTACCAACCCGGTGAAGTCTGAGCTAGAATAGCCAATCGTATACTCGTTATCCGTTCTGATGAGACTACGCTAATGTCGGACAGGTTTGTAGTGATTACATAGTTAATATATTGTATCTATATTTGAGTATATTATTTTCTTGTCGTGCCATTAATATGCTTACACGTTATCGTTATCTCTTTCCTAACCGTATATACCGTCATTGCACAATTAACTATCTGTTGTAAAAGCCTGAAGAGCGTTAGTCTACAGATAAATATAATAGAATTATAGTTAACTTTTCTATCTGCCTACGTTATCCGACTCCCGCGAAACGAAAATAAATCATTATCCGCTCAGTTAAGGTCACCCCTCTGGTACATCGTATACGTCTAATCTGTGCTCCGCGGCCAATTTCTTTAAATTATTTATCCCTTATTTAAATTATCTATTTATCATCTCTCGCCATCTCACTGATTAGGACCTGCCTTCCTTTCTTTCGCTTACATCTCGCATCTCTGTTGCACGGGAATACACTCGAGACCACGATTAATGACATTTAAACGGTCTCAAAAATCCAGCAAAAAAGCCCATAATTCAGAAACCTCGTGGAACTGTCAATATCATCGTCACCTTAGAGTAGACGTTAATCGGTTTTTTAACGGCTCAAAACGCAATAACCGCGACCCAAATCTACGAAAACCGTGTTCAGTATTTTTTATGGGAAGCACATGTGGACCGCTCGGACCGCATCGATCGTCAACCATTTGTACCAAACACGGCTTTACCACAAGATTAATATGATTTATAAGAATTGAATAGTAACTGCCCGTAACCTATATCCGATCAATCGCTACTAACTCCCTCCCAATACTAGCGTTTCATCATTCCCAAATTTTTGTAGCTCCAATACTCCGCCAGGTGGGTTTAGCTCAATTTTTCCCGCGTAGCATTTAAATCATCTTAGAGTTCAAAATAAAAAAAATAAAATAAAAATAAAAATCTATAGAAACAGGTGATTCATCACAAATTTCAGACTTGATTTGCTTACTATTATTTTATTTACTTTTAGTTTTATTGCTTTTTGAGTTTTATATTTGATTTGTTTATTATTTTTTTATTTTTTGTAATTTTTTAATACTTTATATCATTTGTTTAATGTTTTGTTAAGGGGGTATTCTAGTCTAGAAATTTAAAAAAATCAAAAATATTTTTTTTGTATATTTCGTAAGTTTAGACATTCAGAATTATGTCCTCAAAGGAATTTTTCAAAATTCCAATTATTTACCGAGATACAGCGATTTCGATGGCGCGGGCAGTAACCGGAACAAATCGAACAATAGAGGGGGCAACGTTGCTGACTACGTGCAGATGGATTACCCCATAAAACCTTTCTTATATACTATACCTAAATAATGTATATTTAACTGAGGTCATATTAAGGTATTTTTTTTGAAATCTTTTCGTTCTACTGTTTAGTTCATGTTAGTATCGAGTCAATCTTTAAACATCATTGACGTGCGTTATCTGCGAATATTTTACAAGTATTTTGAGAGAATATTATAGTTTTTGTGTAAAATGAATAAAAAAGTTCAAAATATATATGGTGCTAAGCGTGCATAAAGAAAGACGAAAAGACAATTTAGAGGCAATCAACATACTGTAGAAGAAGAAATAAGTTTCACTAGTGCATCCGCAACAAAATTGAAAAGATCGGGTGACGAAGAAGTTATAATAGAAAAAAATTACTGCTATTGCATTTTAGAATTTTTATCTATTTTTACATCACTTTCATTATTAATTCTGTGTTCTACATGTAAGCGAAATATAACATTTTCGTTATACGTCAAAATACAAAAATCGTTGAATTCTTTAATATGGACTTTTGCTCCGAAACATAATGCAGGAACGCGGACCATTGAAATTGCTATTTTTCTCGCTGCTAGTATTTTCAATGAAGGTTTTATACCCATTCTAAAAATACTAAACGTTATGGGAATCACGATTGGTCCAGAAGCCCATGCGTTCGCTGGGAAACGGGACGAAGTTCAGATCGAATGCTCTGAAATCCGAGCTTCGGGTGCTTCAAATGCTGCTCGTCTACAAGAAAGCACTTCAGAGAATGAACATTTTGAAGTGGAGAAAAGTCCATTGTACGAAGCAGGAATCGCCGATTAAAAATATGCAAGTATACTGTACTGAAACTTTACTCAAAACTTTAAATGCGTTTTTCTAGAAACTTCATTTTTCAAGCTGGCGGACATGATATCTCAAGTTTTACTAAACCGATTTATTAAAAATTTTGTGTGAACTTTCTCTATACATCCTTCTATAGCCTCTACCAGATTAAAGTCGAAATTTTTATTTTTACTGTTAAAAAAAAGTATTAACTGTTAAAAAAACGCGGATAAAAGTGGGTTTTTTTCAAACGGCCGCCATTTAAAAAAAAAAATTATCTCTCCAAGGTAGGGCGATAGCGACATCTTTACTTATTAAGAATCCGTTAGAATTTTTTGTTTTAAATGACCACAAGGGTTGGAACCATGTCCGCCAGGACATCCCTTTTTTTGGACCCCCACTTTACCAGCCGATAACTTTTTGAGTTTTGAATTTTTTATTATTTTTTTATATTTTATACATTTTTAAAATACATATAAACGAATCATAAAAAAATTATCCCAAGAATATTATTTGTTTATATTTTGCAAAGCTCTAAAAAACGCCCGAAATTCGTGCCTCTAGACTAGAATACCCCCTTAATCATATCTCTTTTCATATATCTTTAAATATCACTTTTTACATTTTATGTACGTATTAAAAACGTGTAATCAGTACATCCTACCTAGGGTAAAATAATACACTCCGGCGGGTAAGGCGCCCCAATTCAATCATGTATCTCCCTTTCAAATATAAAATGGGTACTGTTTTTTAACAGTGAAGTAAGTTTCACGTCAGCACGCCCATTAATTTTTGAGCGAATTTACACGCAAATCGCATACATTGTGAAAAAATTACAGTTAAATTAGTAGTTACATCGCTTATATTTTTAATGTGTAAAAATATGATTACCTACTTCAATACCTGACGAAAAAAAAAAAGTTTTCTGATGACATTACCATTTTTTTTTATTATTTCAAAATTTACAGAAAATTTTAAAGAAGTAATGGCAAATATTTACGAGGTAATTCTGACGTGTGTCGCTGATGTAAGAATAAAGAAATAAAAATTAGGATAAATTTGCATAAAACACTGAAATTTAATAAATTAGAATAATTTTAAATGAAACTGAGATAATACCAAATACAAAATTTTGATATTAACATTCCAATCTAGAGTTAAAGAATTAACTAGTTGTGTATTGGTGTGTTAAAATATGCTGTAGACAGTTAACTAGAATGGTCGACAATAATCGAAATTATACATTTAGTCCAAAAAGAATGCACTTCCATAAAGTATTAGGTTCATGCATTGTTCCGCATGGGATATGGTCCCGAGATACTTAAAAATTATGCCTGCGAGATTCCAGACAGAGAACACAAAATAATGTCAATAAACTCACTACAGGTAGCAAACCCGCGGCCTCTCCGAAACACAGGCGCCGAGGCGATTATGCGACCCTGGCGGCGGCAGGCCCAAGCTCTCACTATTTTAGACTGCAAACACGCGGAGGATCTCCCGCTATGCGATAATTTATACTGCAATATGAGACTTTGTTGACATTTTTTCGATTGAAATAAATATTAAATAAGTGAACATTTTGATAGAAAAATATTTTTATAAATTACTGAATGCCTTTGTTATTCTATATATGTGTACACTGTCTGAAATTTGTGGAAGATGTCATTCCATATTTTATCTCTGCTTTTTTACTGTCATGTCAATATTGTATACCTAATCGTTGCTCTGCTTTATGTCTTGATAATTTTGTGCTGTAACTATGTATAATCCTATATCGTTTGAGGCCTCAACGAAACTGTATGCTTTTCTGTATTATTTATTATCTTTATGCCCATAATTTTATGTATGTTTTTGTTAGATTTAAGTATTTCTTATGTTTGTATAATTTGTGTTTTTGAAAAATAAACTGACTGGGTTTTGGCGGTCTTATTAATTCTGAATGCTGACGGGAAATAAAAGAGGTTGTGCATCCAGGAAATCCGCGAGACACGCATCTTTTTCATTTTTGGAAGATGACGACGATCCCGCGGATTAAAAATAACTTTAAAAAGTACATTTTTTTCCATTTCTTTTGCTAACTGCGCAATAGATTGGGAGGTAGCCGTCTAAACGTGGGCACGTAACAGCGTGCGCATCCCTCAAGCGGTACCCAATCCGGTGAAACTGGTTTTATGGACCACACGCCGGCGTCCCGTGGCGGACGACCGGGCCGTAATACGAAAAAATTCGCGAGATGAATTTTTTTAAAAATGCACAAAACCTGGCATGTCGTATACCGTTGGATTCGGCATGTCATTTTCAGGATTCACTATAAAATAAACAATCGGATTAGTTTTGAGGGAAATATATCGAGAGACAAGAATCGACCCTTTTGAGGCGATTTGCAATCTCTGACACATCCGGACACATTAGTCATAATCAAATTCATATGCGGATCTGCCAAGCGCCCAAATTGATATAACTTGCACATATGTGCATCTCTCCGGTCGAGAGAAATCTTAGATAGACGGGCCAAACGCACCGTCTAAGCACTGCACCGGCACGGTATCGCACGCACCGGCGACTTTTTTCGACGCGGATGCGAGTGGTCCAGCACTCTCCGCTACTGCGCCATCTCAAGATGTCTCTCCCCTCCATGACTAATCCCATTTTGACCGTTAAAATCCCGTTATATTTGTTTTTCGGGTATAAATAAAGGACGGTGAAATGGACCAGGCAGTGTGAGATTTTCTCTTTTTTCGTCGTCTTTAACGGTCGTAATGTCCGTCACTCTGCCGGTTCAGTGCACCGCGTTTTCATAGCCTGAACCTGTGTTTTATTTTTAATTCTCCTTTCTGTCCAGTACAAGTGTTAAGTGAAATAATATAAATGTTTTGAATTTTTTTAATATTTAAAAAAAATAAATTAATTTTAAATTAATTAATTATTGATTAAATCTCGTAAAAAACTCGCGTGTCCGCGGCAAGGCGTCGGATCGTGCAACTTCCCTATTTACAAATCCGCTAAATCGTTGCCGTTCGCCGTTTTGTGTGGAACACGCATCCGCCTTTTTTAAAATTATATTGTTACAGTACCATAAATGAAAATACATCCAAAACATATTATGTACAATTATCATTTGAGGGCAAATTCGCCATCAACGTTGTGATGAAACACCTGTTTCTATAGATTTTTTTTTATTATTATTTTTATTTTGAACTCTAAGATGATTTAAATGCTACGCGGGAAAAATTGAGCTAAGCCCACCTGGCGGAGTATTGGAGCTACAAAAATTTGGGAATGATGAAACGCTAGTATTGGGAGGGAGTTAGTAGCGATTGATCGGATATAGGTTACGGGCAGTTACTATTCAATTCTTATAAATCATATTAATCTTGTGGTAAAGCCGTGTTTGGTACAAATGGTTGACGATCGATGCGGTCCGAGCGGTCCACATGTGATCCCCATAAAAATATACTGAACACGGATTTCAGAGATTTGGGTCGCGGTTATTGCGTTTTGAGCCGTTAAAAAACCGATTAACGTCTACTCTAAGGTGACGATGATATTGACAGTTCCACGAGGTTTCTGAATTATGGGCTTTTTTGCTGGATTTTTGAGACCGTTTAAATGTCATTAATCGTGGTCTCGAGTGTATTCCCGTGCAACAGAGATGCGAGATGTGAGCGAAAGAAAGGAAGGCAGGTCCTAATCAGTGAGATGGCGAGAGATGATAAATAGATAATTTAAATAAGGGATAAATAATTTAAAGAAATTGGCCGCGGAGCACAGATTAGACGTATACGATGTACCAGAGGGGTGACCTTAACTGAGCGGATAATGATTTATTTTCGTTTCGCGGGAGTCGGATAACGTAGGCAGATAGGAAAGTTAACTATAATTCCATTATATTTAACTGTAGACTAACGCTCTTCAGGCTTTTACAACAGATAGGTAATTGCGCAATGACGGTATATATAGTTAGGAAAGAGATAACGATAACGTGTAAGCATATTAATGGCACGACAAGAAAATAATATACTCAAATATAGATACAATATATTAACTATGTAATCACTACAAACCTGTCCGACATTAGCGTAGTCTCATCAGAACGGATAACGAGTATACGATTGGCTATTCTAGCTCAGACTTCACCGGGTTTGGTAGTAATAACCCACAGAACATAATTGGAACAAGTGTATCCAGATAAGAATATTGTAAATAAAATAATATGAATTTGCGGCCCATATACACATGTAATAAAAGGAAAAAGCGTATGGGGATCTTATAGATGGATGGATAGATGAAACAAATATAATTGGGAGTAAATGTAATATAACGCGAAGAAGCAAGTATATAAATACCAAAAACATAGGAGAACATAGTGTGATAGAAATTCAAAGACGGGAGGAACAATAATATGAAGTGGAACGGATATAGCAAGAGCATGTAATAATGATGTACGTACAAATACAGACAACTACTTGAGACCGATTCGACGGATACTAGCAATCTTTCAACACACCTCTAAGAACATGGTGAGTGGTATATAGTTATCAGCGGAGGCGTCCAGTACCTTGGCAATAAATAAGCACTGAATTAATCCGACGCCTTGCCTGCGGCACTGGAGGTTTATTTACTTATTTATTTTATTTATTTTCATTTATTGGTTTTCTTACAGCCATATAATTAATCAATCTTTGAAGAAAAAACAATAATTGATGTACAGAGTTTTGGGCCAATTACGCGAAAACACATACATACAATCGATAAAAGAATAAGAAAAACATGTCCAATAGTGGGTTTGTGTGAGTGTGTATTTGTGTGTTTATTTATTTATTTATTTATTTTGTTTTGGGAAAAATTAAAAGCAAAACGATCTTAAAAATTTTCCACTGAATTTAAAAATTTACTTTAACTTACATTAATAGTTTATTGTATTATAGCGAATAGTACTCTTCCAGTATTATATTGTTCGAGAATATTCACTGTCTATGTAACATAGTTATTTTGTGGATCAATCTTACTGCCAATAAAAATAATAATAAATGGTTACAAATTATGTTTAAATTCCGCAACGGAGGGACCTAATACGTCCCTGTGCGCGGGGAGCCGCGGGCGTAAGACAGGATTCATTGGGTGATCCACGAGAAAAGATCGCCCAAAATTAATTTAAAATTAGGTATAGTACCTTTGGATGATTGTTATATCTAGGTATGCAGTGTGCACGTGGTGAATATATGGAAATTGATCCCATGATAAAGCGGCCAAGAAACGTTAAATTTCCGATAAAGACGAGTGAAAATACGAGGGGACGGGACATGATAATGGTAGATAGTGAAGAAACACCAACTATGATTAGGGGAGTACCCGATAGATTGTGGTTACGGTTGATCAAACGACAATATGGATTGAACTTAGAAATTAAATATTAAAAATTAATTATCGCGCTTGCGAAGCGAATTTAAATCGTCCGAAGCCACCGAGTCCGCCCCAAAACATAGGTAGAGACAGCAACAGAAAAGGTGGGGTCAACTGACAGGTCCAAGAGGGGATGTGGTTTTTTTTTGCCAAACTGAATCTAAGGAACAAAGATTTTGGTATCAAGGAAAGTAGGATATTGAAAATCCTGGAAACACACGACTTAGGACCTTTGGTTGCTGGGAGGGGTATTAGAGGTAACGCGGAGGCATTTTTGAGACAGTCGGTGTGGACTGTTATGTACCTCTGTTACAAGTACCAACTTGCTTGTATTAGCCAATTCTTGTTTTTCATTGCATCATCTTTTTATGAGATCATCTTCCTATGATATCATCTTTTATGAAATCATCATTTTAAAGGTCACATTAATAATCAACTCGTGGCAGGAAATTACGCAAGTTAAAAAACCCGCTTACGCATTCTAACAAGGAAAAACCGAGTGAAACTAGTTCAGACAAGCTCGAGTGCGTAATAACCCAACCGAATCGACTCACGTCATTCTGGGGCTATATAAACCGAACATCCTTCCACCGAGTATCTATTATTTGTCCAGTGTTCTTGACATTAACATCGTCATCGTTGACTGTAATTGTGAAAAGTACTCTTGATTAAAACTTCTAAAATTATAAAGTTATTAAATTGTTTTTATTACTCGAGTCACCGGTTTACCCTCTACAACACTTGAAGAAGACTGAAGAATACAAGGAGAAATCCTCTCTACAAGAGAACTATTTGAAAAGGACCACTCTCTTCATAAAAAGGAGCAGACCAAAGACTTTGGGTAATAACAAACTGGTGTCAGAAGTGGGATATTTCTACCATCATCCAGCAGCCGTTTCCAGCACGTAAGATTATACATCCCGAGTGGACAGGAAGAATCTGATTATCGAAATCCTTCATTCGAATTTTGTGAAGTCAACCTCTACCACTTGAGTCGTCGCCGGATCGTGTCTCCCAAGACTTAAGCTGTGAACCATTGTCATCATCTACATCGAGAGCCTGATCATCTTTCAACTTCGAAGTCAACACCGCAGTTCCAGACTGGAGTAACTGAAAAGAAGCCGTAGAAGACCCGACAAGACCACATATTTCCTGAAGAAGATGCTCAAGATTACCAAGTAAGCAATTACATAAAATTCATCAACGACTCCAAATAATAGATCAACCTTTTTCTTTTATCTACTATTTGTAAAATTTATTTTCATTAAAATAATCAATTTTTAAAAAATTTTACAAATATCCCAGAAAATTTATACAAATTCTTAAACTTATTTATTTCGAAAGAGTGAAATTGAAGTAATGCCTAACGATATCAAAATGGAAAACCAAGAAACTGTTAGCCTTAGCATCCTTATGAAGTTCATAATACCATTCAATGGAAGCCGAGAATTATTAATTCCGTTTATCATGAATTGTAAGAGGGCTTTTGACCTCGCAACTCCTCAACAACAACCTATTTTAATGTCATATATACTTTCTCAACTTACCGATAAAGCTCAAACCGCGTGTTCAAATAAGATTATAGAAAAATTTGAAGATTTAAAAGATTATTTAACTAGAAATTTCGGTGATACAAAAACTCAAACACATCTTTTAACTGAATTACAAAGCTGTCGTCAAAATAATCATGAAAATGTCGCTGCATATATGTTACGTATTGAAACTTGCATTAAAAATCTCAAAACCTCAATTAGTCAATCAACAACAAAAGAAGGCGAATTAGAAGGTAGATACGCCGCAACAGACGATTTAGCATTACAGACTTTCATTTTAGGATTAAATCCTAAACTCTCAGAACATTTGCGCGCTAGAACACCTAACACATTAAATGAAGCCTTTCAAATTTCTTTAGAAGAGGAAAAATTAATCAAACTGATAAACAATACAAGTAAAATGACGGTTTCTATTAAGAGATGTAATATTTGTGGGAAAAATGGACATCTATCTATTAATTGCTATAAGAGAAAAGATAACCATCCGCAAAAGGTATTCAACTTCACTCCTAGAAACAATAATAATAACCAAAACAATTATGGTAATAGTAACCATAATAATAATTTTAATAAGAAAATGTGTAATTTTTGTAAGAAGCCTGGTCATTTAATACAGGACTGCTTCAAGAAAGATCCTTCAAAAAGGGAAAAATATTTAAACAAAAATAAAACTGCTCAGATCAACCATTTAAACTTAAAGGGATCCACGTTGTGCATCGCAACGATGGAGTAGATAAAATCGATGTACATTCTTGTCTCTATCATATCAAATTTGATAGGAGATGCTTTAAAAACTTGCCTTACATAAAAATCAGATTCAATCAGAATCATGATAATAAAATATATGATTTCCTAGTGGATACTGGAGCAGCAGTTTCACTAATATTAAGAGAAGTTTTAGACCAAAATAATTTATCAAGAATAAATTCCCAAGAAAAAATAAAAATTCAAGGAATTAGCAAAAGGGATACTGTCAGTGAAACAGATGGAACTATTAATCTTAAACTTTTTGATAAAATATATCATAAATTTCATGTTGTATCTAACATTAATTTAGAATATGATGGAATATTTGGAAATGATTTTCTCTCATCAAATAAATCGGAAATAAACTTCGGATCAAACGAACTAGTTATTGCGGAAAAAATAAAAATAAAATTATAAAATGAAACGATAATTTACAAAATTAAACCTAGAACGGAAACATTTGTTAAAATCCATGTTAATAATCCTGAAATTAAAGAAGGACTTATTCTAGATTTCGAAATAGCTAAAGGCGTAAAAGTTTCCAATGCTTTAACAAAAGTCGATGAAAACGGAAAAGCAATTATATCCATACTAAACACAACCGATAAGACTGTAAAAATACACTCATTCTCAACGACGTTAGAATCTTGTGGTTTATATAAGATTACACAACATAATGATTCACACAATAACGCACACGACCGCGTTAATAAAATTAAAACATTAGTCTTCTGACTTAAACCTACTTGACACTTAAACCGCGAAGAAAAACACTCATTACTCAACGTATGTGAACAATTTGCTGACATTTTCTTCACTGAAGGAGATAAGTTATCTTGTACCACAGCCGTTGAACATAAAATCATTACAACACACGATACTCCAATACATACAAAGACATATAGATATCCAGAAGCACACAAACAAGAAGTCAATAAACAAATGGACAAAATGTTAAAACAAGGAATCATTAAACCTTCTACTAGTCCATATTCATCTCCTATTTGGGTTGTACCCAAAAAGCTAGATGCTAGTGGAGAGAAAAAATGGCGAATCGTTGTTGATTACAGAAAACTTAACGATGTAACTATCGGGGACGCTTATCCACTACCTAACATCACTGAAATATTAGATCAGCTAGGAAATAGCAAGTATTTCACTACACTCGACTTAGCTTCAGGTTTCCACCAAATAAAAATGAGCGAAAAAGATGGAATAAAAACAGCTTTTTCAATACCATCTGGCCATTACGAATATTCTCGCATGCCTTTTGGATTAAAAAACGCTCCCGCAACCTTTCAAAGATTAATGGATACAGTTTTAGCTGGACTCCAAGGAATAAAATGTTTCATTTACTTAGACGATATTGTAATATACGCGTGTTCTTTGAAAGACCACGAAGAAAAATTAACCGAAGTATTTTCAAAGTTAAGAGAATATAATCTCAAAATCCAACCAGACAAATGTGAATTCTTGCGAAAAGAAGTAGGGTATTTGGGACACGTCATTTCAAGTGAAGGTGTCACCCCAAATCCAGAAAAAACTATAGTTGTGAAAAATTACCCTATACCTAGAAATCCAAAAGAAATAAAATCATTTTTAGGACTTATAGGATACTATCGGAAATTTATTGATAACTTTGCAAAACTATCTAAACCTTTAACTTCGTTATTAAAAAAGGACATTGAATTCAAATGGACCGAAAACCAACAAATCGCGTTTGAAACACTTAAAAATAAATTAATTTCGGCACCGATTCTTCAATATCCGGACTTTAAAAAACCATTTATCCTAACGACAGATGCATCCAACTATGCAATTGGAGCAATACTTTCACAGGGAGAGATTGGAAAAGATCTACCTGTATGTTATGCATCTAGAACGTTAAATTGTTCAGAAGGAAACTATAATACGACGGAAAAAGAATTACTAGCTATTATATGGGCTGTTAAACACTTTAGACCTTATCTATACGGAAGGACATTTAACATAGTGACGGATCACAAACCATTAACTTGGTTATTTAATACGAAAGATCCAGGATCAAAACTGATTCGATGGAGATTACAATTGGAAGAATATGACTATACGATTAGTTACAAATCAGGGAAAACCAACCTAAATGCAGATAGCTTATCAAGAATACCGATATATACAATTACGTACCAAAATTTTATCGAAAAATTTCAAACCGCAAACATTGAAAATGTGTTTTTTAGCGAAAATAATGAATACATTATGAAAACTAAAGATAAACATATAGTTTACCCAACCGCAATTGATTTACATGACTCTATACCTTATCTGTCTGACATCATGTGTGAGTCAGATAACAGTGAGACATTTAAATTAAATGAACACGAATTATTTCATTCGGGTAACACCAAAAGTGGAGATAAGACCTTCTACCACATGTTCATAAAAGTCAACCATTATGATAAAGCATCATACAATGACATTTTCTTATCGCTGAACAACTTAAAGGAAAAATTAATAAAAGACAAAGTAGAAGCCATTTCGATAACGGACTTTAAAGATCCATTTAACATTATCAATCAAGAAAAAATAAAACAAATAATTTTATTCATATTCAATAATTCCGGTATAAAGATAACGATGTATTTAAATAATATTAAAACTGCACAACCTGAAGAAATTCCTAAAATACTTAAAGATAATCACGATTCACCTATTGCTGGTCATACAGGATTCCATAGAATGTATAATCGTATTAAATACCAATACTATTGGAAAGGAATGAAAAAATCAATCTCAGATTACGTAACAAATTGTCCTGAATGTCAAATAAACAAAGTATATAGAAAGAAAACCAAAGCACCAATGGAAATTACTACGACATCCAAGGAAGCTTTTGAACGTGTAGCACTAGATATAGTTGGCCCTTTACCAGAAACTATAAATAATAATAAATATATTCTAACTTTTCAAGATGATTTAACTAAATTCAGTCAAGCTTATGCGATTAAATCAGCAACTGCAGAAGAAACAGCATCGTATTTTATTACATTTATTTCATATTTCGGAATACCTAAAACGATACTAACTGATCAAGGAAAGAATTTCATGTCTATCTTATTTGCCAAGGTGACTAAAATGTTAAGCACAAGTCACAGAATATCAAGCCCTTATCACCCTATGACAAATGGAGCTTTAGAAAGAAGCCATGCAACATTAAAAGACTTTTTGAAAATGTATGTAAACAAGGATCAAAACGATTGGGATAAATTTCTACCTATTGCAATGATAAGTTACAACTCAAACATTCATTCTACTACAAAATACACACCTTACGAATTAGTATTTGGAAAAAAACCAGTTATACCAGGTA
>JADDOH010017836.1:0-44243 GCA_016648135.1 Agrypnia vestita
AGATGCAGTGACCCACCACACACCAAAGGCCGTTTTATTAGCAATAGCTCCCATACCGACCCTACACATTCGCCGCCCAATTCGGCTTTTTATGCTAAAGTTCTCATCCTCCCCGCACTACTTAAACTTATATGAGTGCAAGCAGCGCGGGACGGCGCGGCGTCCACACAAAACTCCTTCATTGTCACCAACAGCAAAAAATCAGTACAATAGAATGAGATATGATTCAATGATATACATGTATGTGAGGAAATACAGTTTTTTTCTGGGTCGCAATCCTAGGATTGATCTGCAACAAGCACTCGCTTTCTCCACTCCTCTCTGTCACCTGCCAGCCTCTTCATTTCTTGGTAGATGCTACAGCGCACATCTCCGATAATCTGGTCTACGTAGCTTAATCTTCAGCAGGTTGTTGCCTTCATTGTTGTTGCCTTCACCATTTCCTTCGACGATTATAAAAAGTAGGCCCGGATGCCTTATATTATGGCCTATCCAAATTGCTCGTTGTTGGGCGATTCACAGTAGACATAGTTAAACAAAGAACAGTAGTCATTCCTTTGAAGGAAATGTGAAAAGAAACTTGCACAACACAATCAAACACAGGACTCGCTAGTCCGGGAAACCACTGCCGGCTGACCTAAATCACGGTAGAAATCAAGTTAATGACATCACAGGTAAGGATTTAAAAAAAAATCTTGTCAACTGGATTATAGATGAAAAAAGATGGTAAAAGAAAGACCGGCACACAACAGTCACACTCTACGAATTTCCCAGCGGGAGACCTACACCCGAATAAAAGATCTGACCAAGATACGGTGGTGTCGAAACTGGTAGACGTAAGCACCTAAGCTTGGTAGTTTATATAAAGTTTTTCTCCATGTGATTTATGCAAAGTTTTTAATTAATTAAAATTAATAATTATCTCCAACCACAAAGTTAAAGCTATACACATCAAATACATATATTTACATGCTGAAATCATTAAGAGGTTAATCTTTTTATTCTTAAATAAATAAAGTCATTTAAGTATGTATGTAAAAAATTTATGTCATGGGCGTCGCGTCAAAAAAAAATTAATTATGACGCTTAATAACTCAGTCTAATTTTAAAATAGATGATACGTTGTTGTTCTAAGAACATGATATGTACACAAATTGATCATATTTGGCACATTTGGAAAAATTTAAAATATTAATCATTCATATAACTATTGCCGAACTCACAAAAAATAACAAGAAAAAATATTTATTTACAATTATAATAAGCCATGAACGATTGAATATATTATGATAATTCTATAATTTAAATTTCTGTGGAAATTGCTTCCCTTGTAAAAGTATTCAATTGTGCAACTTGCCTTGAAATTTATTTTTAAATATTAAAACATGAGAATGTGAAAAGCACGTAGGCTTACGAGTAAAACGGACCGTTTATGTAATGGCCAACGAAAAAATTAGTGCTCTTATAATACCCGGTAAATTTAATTTCCCCACGATAGCGCAAGAATTCCATTTCGGATCCCGCGAGCGTGCAGTGAGTGGCTTGATGGAGTACAGTTGGTACAGCAGGGAGATGGGGGCGGAGTCCTGATATCACAACAAACAAAATTTATTACAACCCTTTCATTCTCTGTATTGTTACAAGCTTCGTGCTTCTGCGATTGTTCAACGGGCTATGGACACGGAAACCATCTTTGCATTGTTAATGCTGTCGACTCTCCTGTTAAATTCGTATAAATATACGTGCAATGAGAATGACCCCATCTACATACTTCAGAATATTATGAGGATATATTATACAGAGTGCATTTAAATGCATACGAGTATCATGAACGAGATAACATTAAAATATAATAAATATTTAATCAACATTTAGTGTTTCAAAACTTTTAATCGACTCAACACTGCCGTTTGCTGTTTTTATCACAGTCGATGTTTCGGATCTCGTCACGACTGCGGCTATCATCAACATTGATATATTAATCAATAGATACATGATGGCGACCCTCGTAGCCCAGTGGGTATGGCTTCTCACGCCGAGGGTTCTGGGCTCGATTCCCGGTGAGGTCACAATTAGTCTATGCGATTTTCTCAATCCTGGGTGTTTTGTGATGTGTTTCGCTTCTGTAATTGGGTCTCTTGGTCTGGATAGATAAAATTAATGCCTATGTGTTTTAATTTCTCCTTTTATAATTTTTTATATATGTTTTACAAAAAAGATTTAAACAGTTGAAAAATATCTGCTCCATACATCTATTAACTTCAATAATAAAATTACTTAAAAGTCGTAATGCTAATGTGTTTAGTATATATGTGTGTGTTTTTGATTAAGAATACATTTTGTGTCTGTGAAGTCTATTCCAAAAGAATCCTCATATTGCAAGGATAGGTTTGTGATTCTACTACTAACAAAAAAAAAATTAAATGGTTATATATCTAGATTAAAATCAATATATGATAACAAATCAGGACAATCCAAATAATAATATTTGTATGTGTTTAAGTAAATAAGTATCAATATAAAATCGAATTTTTCTTTAAAATAACAATGAAATAGCACTACCTTTCTGCTGTCCGGGAATGGGGCTCGAACTACCGACCAGCAGCGAGCATCGTTACTACTACACCAACAAGCTACTATAATATAAATATTGACTATCCATTTAAAACTTTTTTCTACTAACCATTTTATAGTATGTAATAATAGTATGTGCAGTAATATTCTCATGAGAGTCTAGAAATAGAAAAAATTACACGTAATCAAGGAATTCTGAACACTCTAGACATTTTACAATAAATTGGAAATTTCTGAAAGGGTCTAAAATAAAAAAATAAGTAGATGGTTCGCAAAACGTTTGGAAATCCGAAAATGTACATTAGCTTCCGAGGTTAACAGTTTTGTTGTCATGTTAAGGCGATTACAGAGAATAGATTTCATAGCAACTTGGGGCTTGTGACCAGCGACAATAAATTAAGAGAGTACCTAAAAAGTGGAGCGTCGATTCAGTACAACCACAAACGGCAAATATTCTGGAAGGACGAATGTAAAGCGTTTCAGATATGAATGATTGGCGCGAAATTATTTTCGATTAAAAATAGTGTTCTTATTAAATAAGGTATAATATAATATTGAAGTATAAGAATAAAAAAATGCATACTTCTCTATCACTAACCTTATCAAGACGCTACGCTACTCTAGATAGCGCTGTTCTCACAGCCTTAAGTGGTGTCCGAAATATATAATAAAAGTACGTCATTTTCGATGAGTAATAGCTAGTTTTATCATAAATACTAACGCAATATATACCAGCCAAAAAATATATCTCCAAGTGCAATTACGCGATTCTTTTAAATCTGATTTTTTTTTGCCTTAATACTTCCCAGATACGTGGCAACGAAATACAAGAAGAGCATTCAAATGAGTTATGGTAATCCTCGGGCTGCTCGCTCGCTACTGTATATTTGTCAGCTCATATCCTGGACTGACAGCAGTCAGATGCTTCCTCCCAGATAAAGAAGTGCAGTAACTAGCAATGTTTGCTGTACACCAGATAAGCCGGAGTTGAATGGATGTTAAATCAACCGGGCTGGGGGTGAATATGAATTACTTGCTAAAACGCGGCGCGTGTGCGGTCGCCAGTCTATAAATATGTATTTAAGCCGAGTGCAACGGGAATAAAATTAAATAATATTACTACCAGACCACCCCATTTCTGACTCGACAGTTTGTTCAACATATATGGATTAATTTAATATACTTACTCAAAATCGATTACGAAGCCTCGAAATTACCAAAAAATGCATTTATTCATTTAAATCAGACCGATAAAGTTTCAGTAAGCCATGAAAAAATGCTTATATAGTAACTCAAAAGAAAAGAATGAAAGAAATTTATATACGTAGAACAAATTTTGAAGAGGAAAGGAGGAGGAGAATAAGGTTGGGAAAAAGGATTTGGGAGAATGGAAGGTTAGTCATTTAATTATTCGGCTTTGTTTTAACTTAAATAATGGAAGTCTATTATAGAACATAATATCTATTAGGTTTAATGAATTAATTTTCTTATAGGGATCTGTAGCTTTAATAACACGAAGCATGTTGAATGAATATTACACAGCTACCGAACATATGTTGAAGGCAACAGGAATTGAGAGCATCCGCGAAAGACCTGGCATGATCAGATACTACAAGTATTGGAGGATGGTCCTATTAAAAGCCTCAACAACCGTAGAGCTTGCATGAGAATGTGTAGATATGAATGAAGCCGAAGTAAAAGTGGTATGCCGTGGTAGAAGAATATAGCGTTCTATCTCTGCGACGAAAAGCGCGTAATGGTTAGTTAGTTAGGCAGTTAGATACCGATATTTTTGTTCTGAATCTAATCTAATACTAATGATGCTATTTTTAATTTTTCTACTCAGAAACTGCAGTCGTCCAAAAAACACACTGATATTGAGATTTTTTTTTTTTTCATATAACGATCTACTTTCTCCTCAATATTTTCCAAAATTACATTTCTGAGATGTGCATTATGTCTAAGAATGTGTCCTTTCCATTGTCCCCTTCAATTTTCGATGTTGTTCATTATGAACCTATTTTACTCAGAATTTCCTCATTTGTAATTCTCTCTGTTCATCCAATTCCTTCCATCCTTCTCCAACACCATATCCTGGTACTTCCTATATATTTCTCTTTCTCTCTCTCTATTGGTGGTTAATCATCCATGTTTCGCTTCGTGCTAGTTAAGTACTACATATTATGTTCCTTACAAGTTTTGATGTATTTCTTTTCCTATATATTAAAGGAAACACATTCTTATTGTGAAGTTGTAATTTCAGAACAAAGTTCTGTGAATTATTATACAATTTTTATTAATCAATTAGAAAAGACATTCAAATGTTTTTTCTTTAATTTGATTTTTTCTGCATGTCTTTTCTAATTGATTAATAAAAATTGTTTATTTCTTTTTCGTTTTCTATTTATATTTCTTGTGATTTGATCTGATTTTGATATCCACTGAGTTATAGTTATTGTGGAATTCTAGTTATGCTACTGGTTTATTTTTAATGGTGATGTTTAAAATTGTATATTTTTAAATTTCGTTTATTTTAGTCAACATAAATTATTGCTTGCTTCCATTATTGCTGGCATATCATTTGCAAGCCTTTGATCTAACTCCCTCCTATTTATTGGTACGCCTTCACTTGTTTTCGCTGTTATATTCATACCATCCTGTACGTATAAATTGAAAAAAGTGGGAAAACGAATCTCCATCTCACTCTCTGTTTGATCTTTGCTGTTTTTTCAAGGTTTTCGTTACCAATTACCTTTATTATAATATATATCAATATATCTTTATTTATTTTATTTTGTTACTTATACTAGTAAAACTCATTATTATTATGCAAAAATGTCATTTTGCATTTGATAAATTAATCAGAACATTATAATATTATGAATATATTATACCGAAATTCTGTCCGCGCTTTGATATATCTAGGTATCTACCTCCTTAACATGTTTCCTTAAAAATAGATTCTGTAGAATGTAAGTGTGGCAAATTATATAATTTGAATGTAAATTAATATTAATCTGACCTTTAGTAAGACAAAATATATAGAAGAGAACATTATACGCCTATTCGTGAGCTTACAAAATCTACAGTTTTTCTGTTTGTATACAAAATTTAATGCCTACATTAATCTTTGCCATTACCAATTTACGTACAATTTTCTTCGAAGTGTACATTTTTATAAGGGTAAAAACATTGAACAACGAGTTACAAAATTATTTTTAAAATGTTGAATGTAGGCGCCTTACTCCACTATTTGGAAAACTTTAATCATAAAAACACAGGGGTGGAAATCAGGCAGTGTTGCGTAAAGCCGATACTGAAAGAGTCACTGCAGGCGTCTGATGAATTAAATATGTTGTTTTATCGGCACCACCAACATCATTTCATGTATTATTCTCTTTATCAACTGTTCTATGAACGCGTTAACTCTGCAACACTGTGACACTGGAATTAATCTGGATTAAAGTTACGATCATGAGTCGTGAGTAGGTACACATGAAACAAGAAATAACGTGACATTAAAGTATATATTGTCCAATATTGTCAACAGAGGGATCATCATTAAGATAAATATATGTCTCACAGAGACTACATGTCGCACGGAAGTCTTTGACGGATATCCGCAGGGCTTACAACCTGTCTTGGATGGCTTAAATGAACAATTTACACAATGCAAAGTTCACGATTCCACCCAAGTACACCGAACCACACATGTATATATTTTTTTTAAAGTTGTAATATATGTTATGTATGCAACTTATTTTACATATTTGAAACAGCCATGATATCGCCATCTGTGGTGGAAATTTGTCATTCCCATGAAACTGTATGTAGTTGTCGACGCTGGTAAATGAGACTTTTATATTTTTTGACTAGAATATGAAGCAATATTATTTCTAATGCATGTAAGTTAATTTTTCGAATTTTTAAGTAATGTATACACTAAAATATGCCTGAAATTTATTTTCTATTTTTACTTATTTTATAGACCAGTTTATATTCGAAATATTTTTATTACTATGTTCTAAGAATACAATTACTGGGTTTTACAATAACTGAGTTCTTAGAACATACTAATAAGAAAATACTTAATTTTGTTTTTAGATTCTAAAATGAGGAGAATTGCGTATAAATGAAGGTTTTCCGTACAATGAACGTCTGTTTTAGAATAATTTGGAAACAACTAGATACTGGTGGAATGAACGGGAATATGTGAGAATATTCGGGAGAAAACAATTATTATAAATTGCAAGGGGACAGTTTTTGTTTAACAGTTGCAAACACCATAGAATGTCCCCGATGAACGAGTTGACGGAATGTTTCCGTATTTAAGATTTAAAATAATTATTTTCTTACATAAACATCTTTGTACTATTTCTTTCTCCGAGACTCTTTCTGCAGCCGCCGCCCACTCTCTTTGCCGATTGTCTCGTTTATTATTACGGCGTCCCGAAAATAATGACAATTTTCCCTGAAACATTTACACAGTTTCCTTAATTGCAGTGCACTTTAGGCGCCCACTTCAAAACTACATACAGGAGGCGTCTATTCAAAATATATACCAGAAAATTTACAGAAATATAAACCTCGTTGTTTTTACGATACATACTGAATAACAGTCGTGGAATTAAATTAATTCAACATGAATATGAATTACACAAATAATTTAATAGTTTTTATGTGACTTAGTATTTATCAGGTGCATTCATCGTTCCTTGCAGGAGCTGAACATATTGTAACGAGATGGTAGAATTAGAAGGAATTACGCACTATCGAAATCTCTGGAATGCTCCACAACACTCTGGAATCGACTGGGACATTATCAAAAACTCTGTAAATATCGAGAAAAAAGCGATATTACCTATACAAATGTATCGACCGGCTATTGCGCAACAGCCATTGTTTTATTTTTCACGAGTGAGACATGACCTGCGATGAAAACCGCAGCGAAGAAAGAGTGACAAACGCGTATTTGTGACAGATATTCGGCGGGGTACCTACCGACAAGCGAGAAGTTTTCTAGTGCAGACCTGAGCGATTTACAAAACGTGCATCAGTATATGAAAGACGAGTTTTTCAGAAGTGATAAAAGTGCAGTGAAGATTCTAGCCATTTATATGGCAAAGTATGCATGGAAGTCTTTATTGCATTCACAGGGCTGAAGACCTGCTTCAAGGCTGGCTTAGGTAATCACTTTAAATACAATACTATATTTAACAACGTTCACCTATTCCATTCTATTCGTTGGATTCTTGGATGAAATCGGTGAATATATTACATCATGTAAAGTGATCACTTAAACCAGCCTTAAGAAAGGGCGTAATCTCTGTAAACGAACAATAAAAACTTCCATACATACTTCCCCATATAAATAGCTTCATCTTTGCGAGACGTCCATAAATTATTTTAATTTGTACCTTACTGTATTCGTTGTCCGCTTTGCCCGTGTACCGCAATAAATTAAAGAACCGCGAGTTTCTAGCGTATTAATTTAACACTTGAAACCCTATAAATTTTATTTTATTTTTAAATTTCAGATTTACTATCCCGCGTATTTTCGTATGTCTTGTTAAATCATTTAAATCTACCGTATGAATGTACAAAAAATATGCCAATAAAAAATAATAATCATTCGTCTTCGTAAAAAATTACCCTATTTGTGCCTATCTTATTTTTATTTTTTATTTTCCAGTGTGGTGTAACTCTTTTATCAACTATTTTTTCCATTTCTAGGATCCAGAAGAGAATCCAAACTGAGAGGAAGGCAAAGACGGAGATAGTCAGGTAATGTCTAGGCAGACCCGCAATAGGTAGGTTGATGCCCAGCAGACCATATAAATCATGGGTCACTTAATAGCATCACATATATGAAATACACAGTTTATACAGGTTTATTTGGAAAACATTAATAACCTTGCAGGACTATATTCCTCCCTTGATTATGAGTCGAAAATGTTCTTCAAGCTATTATGAAATAATAACAATAGTTAAGGAGATATGCGACATCAAAGTTTGCATTTTTTTATCAATATCTCTGAATTTTTTTTTGTAAAACGTTGGACTATCATCATAGTAACTAATATTGAATATTAAAAATTCATTCCCTTTAACACAAGTCAAATAAAAAAATAAAAACCTTCGAATTCCAATTAAAAATTTTCAGGGTTTTTATCATTTTATTTAACGTGTACTGAAACGAATGAATTTTTTGTAATCGATATGAGTTACTGCAATGATAGTCCAACGTTTTACAAAAAATAAGTCAGAAATATTTTTAAAAAAATGCAAATGCAATGCTTTGATGTTGCATATCTCCTTAACTATTGATTAGGTCATGATAGCTTCAACATTTTCGACTCATAATAAAGGCAGGAGTATAGTCCTGCGAGGTTATTAATGTTTTACAAATAACGCTGTATAAATAAGTACTCCACACAAAACTGATGACATAATAATGATTATATTAATGAATAATTATCTTAATATTTGAAACACGCTGTGTGTGCTACCCTCGCAAGGACAGGGGCAGTGAGCGCGGTCGCCCACATCTTCATGTGATATTTTCTCATTAACCTGATTGATGCGCACCTCCCCCAAAGACATTTTACGGCCGCATTTTCGGTCCCGCAGCATAACATCATAGGGGCGCGTTTGCACTGGGGGTGCAACCGCCATTTTTCTTTTCTTATTGTTATCAGATGTGACGCAAGCGCTTGGGGATGTTCAGGTGAAACGGCGGAATCGTCTCCAACGCTTCAACGATCTAGTGTCGATCCGCACGGCTAATCGAATTAAGGGTCGGTTGGCTGGTTTTTGTAACATTGCATATTTAAAAAGTAATCATTCACTAAAGTTATTAATGTCGCAGTATTAGTCAGTGTACTTGATAAAAAGCCTCTTGTCATTTACCATACATGAAATTTACATGACGGAGTGGATTACATCGTTCAATACAGATGCATGTTTAGAAAATTCTTTCAGTTTTCACTAGAAATAAGAAAATTTTAGATAGAATTTCACAAAAATTAAAAAAATATATTTCATAATATAAAGGAGTTGGGTATTAACGCACTTTACGTAGTTGGTGTACTATAATTAACACTATGTACATCATATATAATAATAAGCGATCTCAAGAAATGTCATTACATAAGATAAATTCTAACATTTTTATTTTATATATATAATTATTCCATAAACAATGAGACTGACTCCTGTCCATGATCTAGATATACTACTTGATATACTTATAGATATAAATCCAGATATACTACTTGACATACTAATAGATATAAATTTATTTTAAAACTAATTTCATTTACATCGCCTATCAATAATGCATTAATAAAGCAATTGTAAATTCTTGGATACCTACATATTGAGAGAAAAATCCAATATAAATTCATAATATTCGTTAATTTTTTATTAAATCTAGCGAATATAAAAATAAATTGAAACTCGCCCACAAAATAATTTAATGCGTTTAATTTATCGGATAGAAGGATCTGATTTATTTTATATTATGTCTCCGGGTCCCCACATCAACGCGTTAACGAGATATATCTCCTACTACTAAAATTCTAGAACTAAGTATCTCACTCACCTTCGTCCAGGATTCACTTCATAGGCCCGAATTCCTTAATAACGTAATTTTTAGCACAAAATAATATTTTTTAGGGCCTACCTTAACTTTTAAATCATCTAAGACATAGACTTGGTACTTATATAGTGAATTTGTGGATATACTTTAGGAAGAGTTGATAGTTTTGTTGAATCAAAACTTATTTTCTAAATGAAATATGTGTTACTGAAATTAAATATGTGGGGTACAAAATTAAAGGCAGCAATATCAAAAAAAAAATTAATGCAGTCATCGAGGACTACTAGTTTATAATGTACTGAATTCAAAATTTTAAAGGAAACATTGCCTATAAATTTATAGGAACATGATTATGGAAGGGATAGATACATAAAATCTGGAATTCACTACTTTTTAAATTAGTAATCCTCAATGCAAAACATTTTTTTTACCCCACATATACTTCTTGCTACGTTTATTTTTATATTATTTATATTTATTAATAATAATAAAATAAAATAAATTTTAATCTATAAATTATATTTATTTTATTTTATTTTCATATATTCTACTCACTACATGTCAATAATCCTGTTTATGAAAACATTATTTTTTGGTCAATAGTATCTACTTCATACCATATAAATAAATAAATAGTTCTTATATCGATATCGTGCTGGAAATAGGTGCGGATTTTTGTAATACGCTTTATAATATTTGTCACTTTTGTTTCACCACCAACGTTATAATGGGAAATTTTACGACCTTTTAGCACACGCCACATACCAACATGGATACGTAAATAAAAAAATATTTATCTGCGTTACAATTTTTCGGACAATTTTTCCATTTTCGTGTCAACTGCTATATTTGATTATTTGCTGTGGACCTTATGAAAACTCTCGATAAATTTATTGTTTTGGAGAAAAGGATGGCGATGATTTAAAGTGAATCTTTTCCTTTGAATATCAATAGAAAACACTGGAGAAGACTTTTAGTTTGCGGTAGGTATGGAGGAGTCCGTAAATGAAATGCCCTGCAGTGAAAACACTCAAAGAAATCCTGAGTGAGCCGATGGTATCGGAAAATGCTCTGAAAAATATCAAATATGTGCTACGTGCAAATATGATATACGGGGTGTAACAGAGCTGGTCCACAATACTTTACAGGTTCCTGATTATGAATAAAAAATTTTCAGGCAACCATGACCTAATGATATCAATAGTTATGGAGTTATGCAATATCAAAATTAGCATTTATTTTCAATATTTCTGACATATTTTTTACAAAATGTTGAAGCATCATTATAATAACTTATAACAATTACGAAAAATTCATCCGTTTCAATAAAAGTTAAATAAAATATTAAAAATCCTTTTAAAAATTCAAATTGGAATATTTTCCAACTGAAATAGGAAGGTTTTTATCATTTTATTTAAGTTTTTTTAAAGGGACTGAATATTTCTTATGAAACATAAGTTACTGTAATGATAGTCCAATGTTTTGCAAAAAATAAGTCAGAAATATTTCTAAAAAATGCAAATTTTGATGTCGCGTATCTCCTTAACTATGATATTAGGTCATGGTTGCTTGAGCATTTTTAACTCATAATCAAAATCTATCTGTAAAGTATTGTGGACTAGCTCAGTTATACCCTGTATAGTGCTTACTTACGCCCTTTGACTTTTTTTATTTTATTTATTCATGTGAAAGTAACAGTACATATAAAAATCAAATTACACATGATTATTAAGTATTATAGAGACCATCTTACAAGTTTCCAAAGAATTAACATGTTACATAGTAACTGACAAACATAATATACACTCTTAGACTTTTGGCTGTTAAAATAAATCCTTTTTATAAAGGCGAGTTTTTATATTTGAATTATTTACAAAATTGAGTTTAAATCGATAAAAAACCATTAATTTCTAGGGAGGAAGGAAGAAAGGAATTCAGACTGAATTGGTAGAATTTTAATAGTCCCAAATGATAAATGAAAGTGAACATTGGTTTATTACAAGACTGATATTCAATTTTGTTTATGTACCTCGCTTTCAATTTTTAAAATATATATTCTTTCATGCTTGTAATTTTCATGTTTCTTAAGATACTCTTTCATTGGTGAGTAGGATAATTTCTAGATAAAAATGTTCTTGGGTTTTCATCGCCGTACAGAATTTTATATGTAAAGTTTTCCTAGGCGTCACAGATCTTTTTAGCCGACGTTGACTAGAGAGATCGGAAACACGGAGACCGAGAAAACTTAACACGGAAAGTTTATTGATGTCTTATGAATAACTTGTGTGCAATTTCAAGAGAAATTGTGAATTTGTTGTGAGAGCTGCCTGGTGTGCACGCGAATGAAACGTAATATTTCGATAGGTCGACATTAATTTTATTTAAAAGAAATTAATCTACTGAATACTGAACGAAGGGTCAGTCGTCTGTGACCGCAAACTCTCGAATATGATGCACGCACGCACGTACACTTTTTTTGAACCTCTCGTAGTCTCTGTAAAGATCCACAAGCCTCTCGAAACGTCTCGAAGAAATCAACTATAAATACAAGGTCGTCAAGCGACGGAATGAATTCATTCGTGATGATAACTAGTGCGATATCTCAGCGTTAGAATCAGTGTGATCAGTGATTCGTGACGGTTAACTCACGCGATACAGCACAGCGTGACCAGGCCAGCGTATTTTCCAGTACAGTGAATAAACAAAGGAATACCAGGACAAGAAGTCTACGAACGAACATTGAACGGAGTTTACTAGAATCATCAAAGTAGGACAAACAGCGTTAATTAGTGCAAATTAAGTAACAGTGAAATAATAATTTTGTGAAATATTTTGGAGACATTCACTAAATTAAAATCTGGAGACAAAAAATTAAAAACTGTGCATCAAATTAACTCGTGTCCAGTGACTTTCATTGGTAATAAATTTAACTTTAAATTAATTTTAATTTGTCTCCCAAAGCCACATCTCATGACATATATTTAGCTTGCGAATGAACGATGAACCTCGATAGTTCTGCTGACCGGGGTATTGCATATAGAAGTTGGTCTCAAAGAGTAACAAGCTACAAGTTGTACAAGAACACTGGTCGTAATGCTCACTTATCCAGTTAACTTATACAGTTATTTGGTGGTCGGTGGTTCGAACCCCATTCCTGGATACAAGCAAGTTTGTCCTTTTTGGTTTGAAAATTGTAAGAATATTAATGCGACACGTATTCCATGTTCGCATCTCTATTTAAAAAATACATCGGGCTGGCCAGGTTCTGCATGGATTGATGCAAAAAATGCAGACATGCAAAACAGCTGATGATTAAAAAAGAGAAATATCTTTATTTAATAAAAGGTTTTTCATAATAACGGAATGCAATAAATATTACTAAAAAATTTAATCACTAATGTCAATAGTGGGCCAAATTACATAAATTATATTTCAAAACGAAGTTTTAGATTTTCGTGTCGTCTCTGTATATTTTTTTATATAATACTGTAAAAAAATATATGTCATTTTTACTTCCTTTCTTTTAACTCGTGGCGTCTGCTTGCTTGTTTCCTTGACGAAAAAACTTTGGATCGATTTTTGACCCTTTTCCCAATCGAGCTGAAACTTTTCAAGCAGACTCGTGGCGACGATCAAAGAGATCTGTCAAATTTTCGTTAAAAAATATATAATTATAGTATAATTTTGAATTTTTCAAATTTTTAATGGTTTTTTCATACAATTTGTATGAAGAGATGTCGACGCGAAAACTGATAAAATAATAATTTTGGATTTTTCGAAATTTATTATCCCTTTCGTAGCGTCGCATCCCAACGAGCCCAACGCATAGGTTAAGCGCCAAACCAGTTTCCACTAGTAAATGAGAGAGGAAATATAATAAAAACTTGGTTTTTATGGGTTACTTTTTTTATCATTCAATCTTTACAAACTTTAATCTTTACATATTTGAAAAAAATATAAAACACGACAAAAAATAAAAAAACAAAAAGTAATTTTGCGACTTGGCTCCCTAAAGATATCAATTATTATATTTGATTTTTAAAATAAGTGATTGTTAAACACGAGATTGAGATATTATTTGATCCATGGTCCCTTCTGCGGTGAGCTCGGCATGCTGTGAATGCATAACTTTGCGGGTGAACGCTTTCAGATAAGTCCCGGTCATTATTTAATCATTGTCGGTGAATCACAATTTACCCCGTGGCCGCAGAAGTAATTTTCAGGCGGGATGATCGTGGCTGGACAGCGCCACAATCAGCTGTCGCCCGGGGCTCCCCGCCCACCCCTGGCACCGCCCCCACCGCCACAGGGTTAGTACTTCTCAAAATATCTAACATGTCAATTAATTTATATTAATTTAATATTTATTTTATGTCAAAATCTAAAATTCACAGTGCTTCATGGAGAAATAATTACAACGTTGGCAGTGATAACTTAGAGTGGTCGTTGTGAAAATTGTGAAAACGGGCGAAAATAATAAAAGCCCACAAATTTACGGCTCTAAATATTTCAATCGAGTTTATAATGAACTCTGTTTAACCACTTCAGTTTATTGATTTTCTCAACAGGTTTTGCAAACTATAATTTCCTTCATCAGAATGACAGAAAAACACATTATTTTTTAAGATAAGGTATAGTTTCCGAAACCGGTTGGTTAAATAAACAGACTCGAATGGTTATATAAACAAAGTTCATTATAATTGTATTATATTATATTTGCATTGAATATTAAAAATATTAAAATTTCAAATGTTATTAATACAAATTTCTAAGAATTTTGTTTGTACAAACTTACAATTCTGCTTGACGTACTCGTTAAACATTTATTTATTTTAATTTTCGCCAAGGTAAACTAATACAGAAACATTGTTGATGTTTATAGCGTTAATTTAGTGGTCGGACATAATTATTAATATGAGAAACTTTATATTCACCCCACTGACTGCTTTGAAATATCTACCGGTTTCTGTACGATACAGTATATTCGTCAAGAAGGACGCACAATAACTTCCATAAAGTAAATTTGTAAAAGTCAAGCCTCTTTGTGGCGGAGGAGAGGGGTGGAGTTTGACAGTAAGACATTGAAATGAGGAATATATTAAATAATTGTTTATTCATTCCATTTAATTGGTTTTTAATTGTATTAGATTTGGGTTAAGGGACTTTTTGATTTATAATAATTTTAAATTATGTATCTAACCTAAGGCCTATATTGTATTTGTGTAAAATTTCGATGCCCTTATCTTTTTTAAACGTGTGGCCTGTCTCCAGTAGAAGGTTTGCGAATTCTGAGAAATTATTATTATTGAGACATTAACATTATAACACTAAGAAATTAGTATTAGAATAAAAGTACACCTAAGATATCTTAATATTAATTACAATAGTGTAAATTAAAATATTCGTGTTGCACCCCAAAGTAACGGCCGTATCAATTAATAATATGCAAATTATGATACAAAAAAATTAAGGAAAAAACTGTGTTATTAATTAATTAAAACGTATAACGTAAATTAAATAGAAAAATGCATATTCTGCTAATTCTTTCTAATTTTTATAATCGCTGTCAATATTAAGAGTTCTTGATATTGACAATGGTTATAAAATCTTGATAAAAATTGTCAAATTGGCAACCCTCGATACTATTCCAGACCAATCGCTTACCAAAAGGAGCGTCTCGACGCCCCCGACGATTGATTCTCAAATAGTGTCTATCGAATCTTTTTTCAGTGATTTATTTTATGATAGGCACTAAATTACTACCGTGCGTGAGAAATGGTGAAAAAGTGAAAAAGAAGAGGAAAATTAAAATTAATGGTTCAACGGCTCTAGAAGTCGACGATTCTTTTAAATGATTTATCTTTGGCGAAATGTAATAATTCATTTTTTTACAATATACGATTACCTATACATAAAATTGTTTTTATTGAAATAAGTAATTTATTTCAAATTATGATAATAAACTTTTATAAAATTACTTTATTAAATTTAGCGTTGTTTCATTAACAGAGTGGAAGTTCATGATTTAAAAAATTTAATTTAAACGCCATGTTTTAGTCTAGTGTACATTTAATTAAAGAGTTAAGGTTAAATGCCAACTTTGATATTGCATGTCTCCGTAACTGTTGATATTAGGTCATGGTTGCTTGAACATTTTAGACTCATAACATAGTCATGAATCTCCCAGCAATGTTTCTGCTGCTAGCTCTGGTGCACCCTGTATATTATGTTATGTTCGAGAACAAATTTCCAGAAAATAATTACAAAAAAATAATTTGTGAATAACGAAATAATGTTCCACGATGGTGCTTCATGGTTAGCATTTTTATAACTTCACGTTTTTTGACAAACCAGCGCCTCCCACACATCGTCTCATTCAATCCTCAAGCGATCTGGCTTGACTGGGAGCGTTTTCCTTATCGCGCTCATTGACAAAATAATTTCACAGAAATTAGCCAAAAATACATTCCTATCATGAAATTAGAAAAGCTTTTTTATGGCACCTAAGGTACGGTGAGGTGTTTGCGCGGTACTTTTACACACTAATAATAATTTTTAAAATATCGAGCCCATCCCGACAATAAATCGTAAGCATAAAAAAATTTAAATAAAAAGATATTTTTACTCTATTTTTCGAATGAACAATGAGAAGAAATATAAACCTCCTGTAAAATACGTGCTACCACAGACGTGTGAATATTCTGGAAAGTCTTCCATAGACCCATGATTTACTCTGAAATTATTGTGCTGCTCCAATTAAATGCGTGTTCAGTGACTTGGGTGATAAATAAATACTTAAATACAAACTAATTTCAAGTGCTTCATTCGTCTCCCAACATCACCATTCCGATATCATAATTATTATTATTATTATAATTATTTACTTTTCTTTCATAAACGTTTGTTTACGTACCTTATTTATTTATATATCTTATTTACTTATTTGTATTATAATTCAATATATGTATACTGTACATGGAATGTGTGGGACTCCACTAACCTCCCCACATACTGGAATACACATTAATGACTTTACTTACTTATTTTTCAGTACTTAATTAGTTATTCATTTCCCATATATTTGTTTTTTATATTTTGTTAATGTCTACAGTTCGATTTCTAAACTTTGGTATACATTGTATCCTGATGACATCAATATTTGTAAACATGTTTACAAAATTTTTATTTTAAACATGTTTACGAAACATGTTTAAAACAAAGTGTATTCTACATAATTATATAATTTATTTTAGCTTAAAAAACACATAATTTCATTTTATTTTGTTCCTCAGGGGCTTAGCATGTGACGTGCGACCGCATTATTATTTACTCGCAAATATAATCCGATACCGTTCTGTGGTATTAGGAAAACACAACCGCTGCAGTGGGGAGATTTAACGTCCAGACATTCAGGGGTTGCCAGGATTACCATAAATATAATACAGACAAGACTTGTATTTCTCAAACTTTGAATGCGCAAATTTCCTCAATTTGCTTTACAATTCAATCGAAGCAATTTCCTCATTTTTCCATAATGTCGTAGAATAATACCTGTCGCAATGAGACTGGTCTATTCGGTGAAGTGATGGTAAAAAACCACTAAAAATACATATTAATTAGAAATGTAAAAATTATCTTGTACGATATTATTCTGATCTGAATCCAAATTCAGATTTAAATAGAAGAGCTGCCTTAAATTTTTGGAACAAATACATATCTTTATTAAATTTGCTATCTACGATATAATAATATAATACAATATTTTTATTTTATTGATATTTATACCTACGAATATGACGCGTTTAAAAAACCATAAACAAATTAAATGTCATTTTTTTAAATGTTAATATGTACATTTTTGTAGTTAATTTACCGATGTTTCTCCGAAATCTCGGCTTTTAAGATCATAATAAACTATATTTCACGTACACAATTTTCTATGGAAATTTATTCTGATAAGACACTTTTTTGGCGTATTGAAAATAAATGTCATTGCCACAATCTCTATTATTTTGATACATGGTTCATCTTAATTATAACAAATATTATTCATACATATATTAAAGAAAACACATTATTATTGTGATATTGCAATTTCAGAACGCAGTTCTGTGAATTATTAAACATTTTGTTATTAATCAATTAGAAAGGACATATGGGAAAATCAAATTAACGAAAAAATATTTTAACTGGATTCGAACCAACGGACCTCCAGTCTGTCCGGGGATGGCGCGAAATTCAATTTCGCCACGGCAGTTTGGTAAGTTTACAGCGTGCACATCACCGAGAGGACCCACAGATTGAAATCAAGGAGTAAGGTTTGTCCCATTGTTCTCCGACTGAACTAGCTGGTTATGACGATGTCAGGTCATGAGGATCTGAACCTCTCGTCATAGTGTATATAAGACATTGATCCAAATTATTGACATAAAAATAATATAATCAGATGACGCTCCCTTCTAGGGACAAAAATGCAGTAATTGTGTTTTTGAAAAATTTGAACACACTCAAAAAATATTGTTCAAAAATCTTGTAATTTTCAATAAATATTTTTTTTTTAAATATACTGACGCGGATACGGAATCCGTGTCGCATTAATATTCTTACTTTTTTCAAACTAGCCTATGCTATGAAAATAGTACTTACTTACTGGTGTCCTGGAATAGGGTTCGATCCACCGACCAGCCAGATCACTATTCGAGCGTCAGGACCCCTACACCAAACAGCTGTATTGTAGGTTGGAATAAAACAGAAATTGTCTCATAACCGAAGGAAATCCAATTACCGTCGGATGACTGCCTTCGAGCGCTCCCAGCTAAGGATGCAGTCCGCAGCGTTTAATGCAGTTTAATGCAGTCTGTTTTCAATACAAATTTTCACTGCACTTTACGTAACGATGAACATTATTAATGAACACGTAAATAAATATTATTGAACTCAAATAAAAATCATAAGCATCAAAGGCACAATAAAGTTTTTAATCCTTTGCCAAAAAATCTATGCATAGTCTTGCACTCATGAATGATCCTTGTATGTGAACACACTTTTTTTTTCATCATCCTTACTCTATCAACATTTTTCCACACAGTGTGTCAACATACCTCAGATCTTCAGCCACGCTGGAAGATCTCACTTTATGCATCGTGATTTAAATTTATAAGCAAAATATTATTTATTTATTTTTTATTTAACGCCCTTATGGGCTTTTACAAATATACAGAATAAATTTTTTTTAAAATAACATAAGGCAATTAAAATAATAATACAGTTAAAAGTAACAATAATAATAGTTAAAAGGGAATAATAAAAATAATAATAATAATACAGAAAAACATAAGACAGATAAAATAATACCAGTTAAAGGTACAAATAATAATAGTTAAAGGTAAAATAATAATACAGAAAAATTTATTGTCCATTTCCATTTCGTTGAGATGTAAACAATTGTATCAGCTTTGTCCTATACACAGTTACACTATCAGTAAAAATGTCAGCCGCCTCTGCATGTTCATTCCCTAATGAGTGTAATCGGGGAATTACAGAGTTTGCTAATGCATTAGTTCTGACATTTTCACTATAATAGAATAATGCACTGTGTCTTGATGACCTCTATGGGGCATATAAGTCGATCAGACTAATAATCTGGGGGCAATCAATCAAACTATTTACGATCGTATAAAGAAATATTAGGTCTGTTACAGTACGTCTCACAGACAACTTTAAAAGTTGTAAATAACTAAGGAGATATTCATAATTGATATCTTCCAAGCGTATATTTAATTTGTTATTAATAAATCTAGAGATTTTTTTTTGGACTCGTTCAATTGCCGTTGAATGATTAACGTAGTGAGGCGACCAAATGATCGAGTTATATTCAACCTGAGGTCTGACAAGAGAAGTGTAGAGGACTTTATAAGTGCGCAGGTCTGTAAAGTTTTGTGCAGTTCTTAAAACAAATCCCAACATTTTGAGACCTTTATTAGTTATCAAGTCAATGTGGGGAATGAATGATAATTTAGCGTCAAAAATTACTCCCAGATCACTTATCTCCTCAACTGATACAAGGTTTACATCGTTAATTTTGTAGGTGAATTTAATAGGAATCTTTTTTGTAAAACTAATAGATTGGCACACATTATAAGTGTTAATTCAATAATTCAAATAATTCAAATGTAATAATTATTAAAAAACCATTCTAAAAAATCTAAATTTTCATCCATTTGGATGATACTTGAAATAGAAGGAAAGAAAAAATAAAATTATCGTAACGTATTTAAATATTGGATTATAATTCTACTATGTACATTTTTTATACAAACTAAGAATCAGATAGATGTTGTCTACATGTAATATTCCTATCACAATTTTTATCAAATTATTCAGATTTTAATATATCGTATAATCTGTTATATAAACATCTCATTTCAATGTTTTTTTCCAAAAAAAATTCAAACTTAAAGGTAATGCTTCCATGTACTCACTGCATGCGCTTGAAAGCCTATAACCTAGAAAGGTATTAATGAATGTCCAAACTTATCCAAGGAAATTAATAAATGGGTTTATACATATTAACATCCTTCAATTGGAAGCATTTTAGTTGTGGATCTCCAAAACAACGATAGAATTGTGATTAGAGATGTTTTAGTTTAATGAGTGAGGATAAATATGTGTTTGAAACAATAAAAATCCAATACCTCGGACATGTAATAAAACATCTTTCATCGCACTAATGCAAGGGAGGATTGCAGGAAACCGGGATTCTAGAAGAAGGAAGCAACATGGTCTGTCCACTGTAGAGTAATAAATAGCCCTCGGTAGAGAATTGCCGAACCGTAGTAAATAAAGCGACGATGGCTAACGTCCATTGAACGGATAAGTCATAAAGAGAAGAAAAAAATGCCATTAATTAAGTACGAGCATATGGCAGCAATTAAGCTAGTCCATGTTATAAAATTTTAATATCGTCCTTATCTTACGAGTATTATAATTATTATAAAATTAAAAGCTATAAACGTCAAACTAAACGGCGGCGGCGCAAGCACTTAAGCAAATTAATGATAGTTCAGAAACTATTTGAGATTAATGAAAAGTTTGAACCACCGGTTGTTGTTAAAGATTCATATTGCTTGCTTTAAGTAAGCTGATTGAGTTTACGTCTACAGATATTAAACACGCACGACCTTCGTAGCAGGGAAGTCTTCACCAGAATTATTACACAGGTCGACATGTTTTTCGTTGTTCCAATTTTTGTTCTTTACTAATTCGGGGTCACGATTATTTTCTCTTATTTTATGTTATGTTATGATCTTAGATTGTTATAACATTAGTTTTTCTTATGTTACTAGCTGTAACCAGTAAAAACGCGGTACTTTTTACCGGTTCCTAAAGAATAAGTATTTACATATTTATAGCCAACACCCATGAAATAGTAATAATGACCTTTATCAAAATATTTGAACATTTTTTTATATTTCTCCTGCCGGCAATTAAAAACTATACTATTTTAAACCCTGGCGATTGTACTGGGCGGAACGTGACATAGTTCGCGTCTTTGCTAAGCCCTAGTATATATCTATAGCATCTTTTTGGCGGTCTACGGAGAGGCGGCTGAAGCCCTATGCGTTAATCCAAACCACCAAACCCTATGGTTAGGGTTTGGTGGCCCGGGGCTCAAGTCCCATTTCCGCCCGTTTTTTTAGCCTTGAATTTGAAAGAAATTACGGCCTCTACTAAGTTACGGGGATGGAAAATCACTTTTTTGTAATTTTCTTATTTGTATGTGGCTAAATATAGTACTATATTTCTTCTCATTATTTGTTAAAAATGTAATCTTTAATTTTTTTAAACACACGTCAGGGATAGTGTTGTTGATGTTCTATAAATACTTAATAATTTTTAATGCACAAAAAATAATGATTAACGTAATATCACCGTTTTTCCGGTTAAACAACATGTAGCAACGGAAGTCCTAAAATCTAATATACATATATGTGTTTTAGTGAAAAAAACAATGTTTATTTACCTTCTTTACGATAAATTCTTCTTGAGGAGGTAAAAATAGTCCTGATGTATATTTTGATTTATTTGCGGTAGCTTTACAATGCAATAATGTGACATATTTTGTGAAAAGAGCAAACTACGCTTATTTTGGAATGAAGCTTGGTGATTAATACAATGCACGGGCTCCAACCATGGTTTGCTCAACTTGTGTTGAACTAGTAAAACAGTGGGCCAATGGAGAATAAGAGAAATTCTGGCATTCCCACTTGTAATATTTGATACTTCTTTAATAAATGTTTATTTCTGTGTGGAAGAGGTTCAGTGAGTGGAATTTTGCAGGCCTTTCCGGGTCGCGTCGCCCTTTACACGACGTGACATGGAGACGGCCTTTTAGAGTAAAAATTGTCAACCTGGCGACTTGTGAGTGGGGTCGACATGTTAGCTTTCGCTCATAAAATGACGCTGCGAGTGCGGTGGACGTCCATTCACTGTGTCATCCTATAATTGTGGGAGACATATAACTACTCTTTTGTATTCTTTTCTTATCACGTGTTTATTCATGTCTTCTAGTTGAATCACCGAAGAAATTAATTAATTAAAAAATAAAATATTATCGTATCACAGGCAACATAATACCAGAGGCTCCGTAGTAACGTAATATTTGGACATAATCGTACGTACCTTACATTTATGGACGCAACAGGAATGAAATATTCAGCTCCCGCCATAGAGTCCCCCAGCGGAATATGGCGAGGAATTCCGTCATTATAAATTCATCAAAGCAATATTTAACTCCGCACCACTTCCTCCCCCAGCTTTGAGACAAGGAAATCTCACCATAATCTTAATACCACTTAGCTGTCCCTCCCGCTCCATGTTAAGGATGATAATGGACCTTCTTTCTCAACCTTATAGGTACACTTTCCTAAAACATCTAAAATTCAGCTTACCTTTTTATATTCCAATACTTATCGAAACACTCTTCATTGAATTGTTACGGAATATTTTAACTTGATGACATATGATAAACATTTATTTTATTACTCCCTTTGTATTAACTCGTGGCGTCTGCTTGCTTGCCGTCAACAAAAACTTTGGATCGATTTTTGACCCTTTTCCCGTGATCCAATCGAGCTGAAACTTGGCAAGCAGACTCGTGGCGACGATCAAGAAGATCTATCAAATTTTCGTTAAAAAAATTAATAATCATAGTATAATTTCGGATTTTTAGAAATTTTATTGGTTTTTTCAAATTGGAATCATTAGAAAAGTTTGATTAGCAACGGCGCTGCGGCCCGATAACGTCGCGGAATATTTTCTAAATTTGAATTACTCCGTCGGTATAATAGGTACATCACTAAGAATTTCGAAAGTTTACAAAACAATTGGTTCACAAATGACAACAATATTGGGTTTTTTGGGAAAAAATCAAATAATAATTTATTTATTTTAGATTTCTGCTTACTTTTGAAGAATTCTACATTACTCAAATCTGATTCTGACTAAATCATTTGACGCTGGAAATTCATAAGGTACGATATTGATGATAATTGAATCTATCAAAATCTTGACATCTCAAAACATCTGAAATTTTAGAAATATATTAAATTTCTGTAAGTTTAGTGTTATGTTATATGTTTTAATTCGTCTTTAATTATTGTTATATTTTACAAAGAAAGGGAGTATGATAAAAACTTGGTTTTTATGGGTTACTTTTTTTTTCTTTAAGTTTAAATTTAAAATAAGATAGGTTGACAGCATGTCCCGCGAAAAGAGTAGTCATCTTTACTGATTTACATTTCATTTCACAACAGTGAATAAACATGATCTGTGTGCCCCATGAAACTTCTCTGCGAACGGCCCCAAGTGGGGTCGCTCATACCTCATTCCCGCAGTAAACAAAATAATTCCTAGCTATTCCAACAGTAACACGTGTTGATTCAATTCATAGGTTTAATAATTCAATCTTTATCAATAAAAAAAATATGGTTCATCGTTTCGTAATAGTCTCGTCATAAAACTTTTAAATGTTTCATTTATATTTTCGGTCTCCTATAATATTGACTTTTTTTGACTCATGAGGTCTACTGTAAAAAATATGTTTTGTTTACTAGTGATTTAATTATGCAAGAATAACAACTTTTACTGCATTATAAATGTGTTCTAATGCACGAGGGGGGTCATACCTCCGCCGTGTACCAGTCCCCTCGCGTAAAGTAGGGGCTTAGTTCATCTCTGTACAATTTTACAATCTGTGATTTATGTCACTATTAAATAATTTAGATGTTCGTTTGTACAAAATCGATAATCTCTGAAAGTTCTTTACCGATTGCTTTAAAATTTTGGCACAACGTTGCATTCGATTATGAGGATGTTTTTGTACACCTAATTTGTTTTCATATACCTACTATTAATTTATATAAATAAAAATCTAAATTTTCGATTATCCAAAATCATAAATCTCCTAAAGTTCTTCTTGACACAACGTTGCATTCGAATTCGCACAACTTATTTGAAAAAAAGACGCAGGTTCAATATTTCAATATTGATAAATATTTAGATATAACATTTTTCAAATTCAAATTTTTTTATAACATTCGGTAATCTTTGCTTAAGAGGCCCCAGTACACGATTTTTGTATTTGCTCTCGATTTGCTAAATTTAACGTAAACTTATTAAATAATTTTGCAAAACCCATAGCTAAACAGGCTTTTAATCAATTTTATTAAGATAGATCCATTTTACTCTTGAAGCATGTCTTAAAAAAAATATGAACAAATATATTGTTATAACATCAAAAAAATTATAACCCCGAAACACTATTTTAGTTTTCATGCAATAGAGTTATATCTCTATATTTTCTAATAATTTTATTTACATTTTTAATTTTATTTAATTTTTACATACTTTATTTAGATATTTTATTTACGAACTGATTGTATAAAGTTTGAAAAAGAAGTGGTGCTATTGAGACATTAATATTTTTCGACAAGTTGTTAAATATATCGTTTTAAAAAAGACAAAAATTAAACGTTCTGTTTGGACAGTCCATACGTAACCTGATGAATTAATTTTAAAATGAGATATTTGCATAGAAAAATGTATGGAAATATCTTATTTTAAAGAGAAGATATGGGAAAAAATTGTGAAATTTGCTCACTCTGCTGGACGATCACCTTAAATAAATCGTTGGAACCGATGAGAAAGTGCAGCCAATCGTATCGCGATATGTATACCTATAAAACTCTGTCTTTCTGTCTGTCTCTCTGTTCTCTATACAAATCTACACCGTTTGTCCGATAAATTTTGCATACTTATGCTTTAGGACATTTCCCCCCTCCCACTCTATCCCTTCCCCTCCCCCTAATATATTTTCAATGCAAATCCGTACCGTTTGACCGATCGGACTCAAAATTTGGAAAATTATTCTTTAGGACCCGGCGGGTAACATAGGTGATATTTCACTCATCCACTTTTACCCCTTCCCCTCCCCCTGATACCCTGATATATTTACAATGCAAATCTGTACCGTTTGACCGACAGACGAAATTTGGAAACATATTTTTCAAGACCCGGCGGGTAATAAAGACAACTTCCCCCCTTGCCTACCCCACCACCATACCTGATATTTTTTCTGTACAAATCTACAACGTTTGCCGATCTGATCCAAATTTTGCATTCTTATTCTTTAGGTCATGGCGGAATACATAGGTCACAATTCCTTCCTGGACATCCCATCCATCCCAGCCTAGATTAAATTGATCCTTTTTTTATTAGACACTGCGAAACAATGAAACCTTTGTGTCCCCACAAACTTATGTTCAACTTAATCTTTAACCCGAGCAACGCCGAGTATGAACAGCTATGAATTTATAATAATATAAATATTCGTTTGTTCAAAATCTTAAATCTCAGAAAGTTCTTCACGGATTGACTTAGACAAATTGTTGCATGTTTTTATATACCTATTATACGTTTCTATATACCTACAATTATATATTGATGTCACATTTGTGATAGGTTAAAATATGCTTTTTTTGAAAAGCAGCGAAATTGAATACCCACAAGCATTGTAAAATTAAACGTATTAGAGATTGTATATTCAGAAACGTATAAAAGATCTTTCTCTTTTCTTTCTTTTCCATTTAACAAGACTGAGCCACAGCAACGCGTGGCCGGGTACAGGTAGTTTATAATAAAATTTTAAAATGTGATTAAGTTATTAAACCGAATCATCCGTAATCCGGGCACGAATCAATCTCGCAGTCGATTGATCAACGTGTAACTAACTTCAAATTGACTCTCTTTTTTAAAATTTTTCCTCATTCGTTTGTTTTTTGTGCGATTCCTGATAAATTGTAAATCAATTTATTTTTCACAGAGCCGTAACCAATCGTTTAAAAATACATTGATACTATTTTTTTAAATTTCATATTTTTAAATTCTACGTGCCAATACCTGAATGTTTTTATATTTTCTTTTGGGATTATATCTCGGGTATAAAAGCAATGGCAGCAATATCCAAAAAAAATTAATACAGTCATCGAGGATTACAAATTTAAAATGTACTGAATTCGAGATTTTATAGGAAAAATAGCTTATAAATTTATATAAAACATGTATTTTGAAGGGTTAGGGACAGGGATGAATTCTCGGTGTATTCAAATATAGTTTTTAATTTTTTGGATATTGCTGCCTTTTGTTTGAAAAATAAATGATATTTTTTATTTGTTTTATTTTTATTATTTCTACGTTTTGTTGACCAGCACATAGATTGTAAAATTGGAAACATTTTAAAATACTAAAGAGAGTATATACAATATATTAAATTATTCACAAAAACAGTATATATTTCGATATTGTATATTATTTTATTTATATCTAGTATTAAATCAAATTCAAAGTGAATCTTCTTGATAAGGGAATCCATCAATGTAAATAGACATTTCCGTAACTCAAATAATATAAAGATAAATATTGTATATTGTATTTATTTTAATATAAAGAAAGGACTTAACACTAGGGTGCGTCACTACGTTTGGCGAAAAAAATATTATTTCTTTACTATAATACTTTACTATAATCAAGAAACTATGCACGTATTGATTCGCCTTTAAACTGTTTTACTTCTATCGAACTTTCGCTGCCTTTGTATTTTACCTCTGGAGTTATACATTTTACCTCTACATGGAAATATAAAAATAATTATTTTCTTTTGGTAAAAATAGCACAAATTCAACATAAAAATGCAAATTAATGTTAGCTTTAAACGTTTATTTTTCATGATTGAGTTTCATATTCTTCCGCATATTTCACCATTTACTTGTATATTTTACCATTTATTTAAAGTTTCTTTCCTACTTAATAATATAATAATAAAAATGTTTATTATTATTATATTCACTGAAACTTATTACGCCAAAAATAACGTTCGTTAATAAATCATTTATTTTTGATAGCAAAAATTCAGAAAAGTTACTTTAAATGTTGAGTTGTTCTATTTTTACGAAACAACAAAATAAGGCTTGTTTATTCTTGTTATGTCAGAAAACAACATAAATTCAATCCATTAACGTTTATTGGTGGAATAAACATATCTTGATGGAACATTCATCTTGCTTCGCACATCAATCTCCCAGATTCTGAATAAGGCCAATCAATAATCACTCGTCTTGCAAAAATATCCCGGGGCTGTAATACGGAAAATATAGCCACGAAAGGTGGAGAACTGATCTCACAAAATAACTTAAATGTTTTTATAATATTCTATTCTCGATTTGCTAAATTTAACGTAAACTTATTAAATAATTTTGCAAAACCCATAGCTAAACAGGCTTTTAATCAATTTTATTAAGATAGATCCATTTTACTCTTGAAGCATGTCTTTAAAAAAATATGAACAAATATATTGTTATAACATCAAAAAAATTATAACCCCGAAACACTATTTTAGTTTTCATGCAATAGAGTTATATCTCTATATTTTCCAATAATTTTATTTACATTTTTAATTTTATTTAATTTTTACATACTTTATTTAGATATTTTATTTACGAACTGATTGTATAAAGTTTGAAAAAGAAGTGGTGCTATTGAGACATTAATATTTTTCGACAAGTTGTTAAATATATCGTTTTAAAAAAGACAAAAATTAAACGTTCTGTTTGGACAGTCCATACGTAACCTGATGAATTAATTTTAAAATGAGATATTTGCATACAAAAATGTATGGAAATATCTTATTTTAAAGAGAAGATATGGGAAAAAATTGTGAAATTTTTGACACTCTGCTGGACGATCACCTTAAATAAATCGTTGGAACCGATGAGAAAGTGCAGCCAATCGTATCGCGATATGTATACCTATAAAACTCTATGTCTTTCTGTCTGTCTCTCTGTTCTCTATACAAATCTACTCCGTTTGTCCGATAAATTTTGCATACTTATGCTTTAGGACATTTCCCCCCTCCCACTCTATCCCTTCCCCTCCCCCTAATATATTTTCAATGCAAATCCGTACCGTTTGACCGATCGGACTCAAAATTTGGAAAATTATTCTTTAGGACCCGGCGGGTAACATAGGTGATATTTCACTCATCCACTTTTACCCCTTCCCCTCCCCCTGATACCCTGATATATTTACAATGCAAATCTGTACCGTTTGACCGACAGACGAAATTTGGAAACATATTTTTCAAGACCCGGCGGGTAATAAAGACAACTTCCCCCCCTGCCTACCCCACCACCATACCTGATATATTTTTTGTACTAATCTACAACGTTTGCCGATCTGATCCAAATTTTGCATTCTTATTCTTTAGGTCATGGCGGAATACATAGGTCACAATTCCTTCCTGGACATCCCATCCATCCCAGCCTAGATTAAATTGATCCTTTTTTTATTATACACTGCGAAACAATGAAACCTTTGTGTCCCCACAAACTTATGTTTAACTTAATCTTTAACCCGAGCAACGCCGAGTATGAACAGCTATGAATTTATAATAATATAAATATTCGTTTGTTCAAAATCTTAAATCTCAGAAAGTTCTTCACGGATTGACTTAGACAAATTGTTGCATGTTTTTATATACCTATTATACGTTTCTATATACCTACAATTATATATTGATGTCACATTTGTGATAGGTTAAAATATGCTTTTTTTGAAAAGCAGCGAAATTGAATACCCACAAGCATTGTAAAATTAAACGTATTAGAGATTGTATATTCAGAAACGTATAAAAGATCTTTCTCTTTTCTTTCTTTTCCATTTAACAAGACTGAGCCACAGCAACGCGTGGCCGGGTACAGGTAGTTTATAATAAAATTTTAAAATGTGATTAAGTTATTAAACCGAATCATCCGTAATCCGGGCACGAATCAATCTCGCAGTCGATTGATCAACGTGTAACTAACTTCAAATTGACTCTCTTTTTTAAAATTTTTCCTCATTCGTTTGTTTTTTGTGCGATTCCTGATAAATTGTAAATCAATTTATTTTTCACAGAGCCGTAACCAATCGTTTAAAAATACATTGATACTATTTTTTTAAATTTCATATTTTTAAATTCTACGTGCCAATACCTGAATGTTTTTATATTTTCTTTTGGGATTATATCTCGGGTATAAAAGCAATGGCAGCAATATCCAAAAAAAATTAATACAGTCATCGAGGATTACAAATTTAAAATGTACTGAATTCGAGATTTTATAGGAAAAATAGCTTATAAATTTATATAAAACATGTATTTTGAAGGGTTAGGGACAGGGATGAATTCTCGGTGTATTCAAATATAGTTTTTAATTTTTTGGATATTGCTGCCTTTTGTTTGAAAAATAAATGATATTTTTTATTTGTTTTATTTTTATTATTTCTACGTTTTGTTGACCAGCACATAGATTGTAAAATTGGAAACATTTTAAAATACTAAAGAGAGTATATACAATATATTAAATTATTCACAAAAACAGTATATATTTCGATATTGTATATTATTTTATTTATATCTAGTATTAAATCAAATTCAAAGTGAATCTTCTTGATAAGGGAATCCATCAATGTAAATAGACATTTCCGTAACTCAAATAATATAAAGATAAATATTGTATATTGTATTTATTTTAATATAAAGAAAGGACTTAACACTAGGGTGCGTCACTACGTTTGGCGAAAAAAATATTATTTCTTTACTATAATACTTTACTATAATCAAGAAACTATGCACGTATTGATTCGCCTTTAAACTGTTTTACTTCTATCGAACTTTCGCTGCCTTTGTATTTTACCTCTGGAGTTATACATTTTACCTCTACATGGAAATATAAAAATAATTATTTTCTTTTGGTAAAAATAGCACAAATTCAACATAAAAATGCAAATTAATGTTAGCTTTAAACGTTTATTTTTCATGATTGAGTTTCATATTCTTCCGCATATTTCACCATTTACTTGTATATTTTACCATTTATTTAAAGTTTCTTTCCTACTTAATAATATAATAATAAAAATGTTTATTATTATTATATTCACTGAAACTTATTACGCCAAAAATAACGTTCGTTAATAAATCATTTATTTTTGATAGCAAAAATTCAGAAAAGTTACTTTAAATGTTGAGTTGTTCTATTTTTACGAAACAACAAAATAAGGCTTGTTTATTCTTGTTATGTCAGAAAACAACATAAATTCAATCCATTAACGTTTATTGGTGGAATAAACATATCTTGATGGAACATTCATCTTGCTTCGCACATCAATCTCCCAGATTCTGAATAAGGCCAATCAATAATCACTCGTCTTGCAAAAATATCCCGGGGCTGTAATACGGAAAATATAGCCACGAAAGGTGGAGAACTGATCTCACAAAATAACTTAAATGTTTTTATAATATTCTATTCTCGATTTGCTAAATTTAACGTAAACTTATTAAATAATTTTGCAAAACCCATAGCTAAACAGGCTTTTAATCAATTTTATTAAGATAGATCCATTTTACTCTTGAAGCATGTCTTTAAAAAAATATGAACAAATATATTGTTATAACATCAAAAAAATTATAACCCCGAAACACTATTTTAGTTTTCATGCAATAGAGTTATATCTCTATATTTTCTAATAATTTTATTTACATTTTTAATTTTATTTAATTTTTACATACTTTATTTAGATATTTTATTTACGAACTGATTATATAAAGTTTGAAAAAGAAGTGGTGCTATTGAGACATTAATATTTTTCGACAAGTTGTTAAATATATCGTTTTAAAAAAGACAAAAATTAAACGTTCTGTTTGGACAGTCCATACGTAACCTGATGAATTAATTTTAAAATGAGATATTTGCATAGAAAAATGTATGGAAATATCTTATTTTAAAGAGAAGATATGGGAAAAAATTGTGAAATTTGCTCACTCTGCTGGACGATCACCTTAAATAAATCGTTGGAACCGATGAGAAAGTGCAGCCAATCGTATCGCGATATGTATACCTATAAAACTCTATGTCTTTCTGTCTGTCTCTCTGTTCTCTATACAAATCTACACCGTTTGTCCGATAAATTTTGCATACTTATGCTTTAGGACATTTCCCCCCTCCCACTCTATCCCTTCCCCTCCCCCTAATATATTTTCAATGCAAATCCGTACCGTTTGACCGATCGGACTCAAAATTTGGAAAATTATTCTTTAGGACCCGGCGGGTAACATAGGTGATATTTCACTCATCCACTTTTACCCCTTCCCCTCCCCCTGATACCCTGATATATTTACAATGCAAATCTGTACCGTTTGACCGACAGACGAAATTTGGAAACATATTTTTCAAGACCCGGCGGGTAATAAAGACAACTTCCCCCCCTGCCTACCCCACCACCATACCTGATATATTTTTTGTACTAATCTACAACGTTTGCCGATCTGATCCAAATTTTGCATTCTTATTCTTTAGGTCATGGCGGAATACATAGGTCACAATTCCTTCCTGGACATCCCATCCATCCCAGCCTAGATTAAATTGATCCTTTTTTTATTATACACTGCGAAACAATGAAACCTTTGTGTCCCCACAAACTTATGTTTAACTTAATCTTTAACCCGAGCAACGCCGAGTATGAACAGCTATGAATTTATAATAATATAAATATTCGTTTGTTCAAAATCTTAAATCTCAGAAAGTTCTTCACGGATTGACTTAGACAAATTGTTGCATGTTTTTATATACCTATTATACGTTTCTATATACCTACAATTATATATTGATGTCACATTTGTGATAGGTTAAAATATGCTTTTTTTGAAAAGCAGCGAAATTGAATACCCACAAGCATTGTAAAATTAAACGTATTAGAGATTGTATATTCAGAAACGTATAAAAGATCTTTCTCTTTTCTTTCTTTTCCATTTAACAAGACTGAGCCACAGCAACGCGTGGCCGGGTACAGGTAGTTTATAATAAAATTTTAAAATGTGATTAAGTTATTAAACCGAATCATCCGTAATCCGGGCACGAATCAATCTCGCAGTCGATTGATCAACGTGTAACTAACTTCAAATTGACTCTCTTTTTTAAAATTTTTCCTCATTCGTTTGTTTTTTGTGCGATTCCTGATAAATTGTAAATCAATTTATTTTTCACAGAGCCGTAACCAATCGTTTAAAAATACATTGATACTATTTTTTTAAATTTCATATTTTTAAATTCTACGTGCCAATACCTGAATGTTTTTATATTTTCTTTTGGGATTATATCTCGGGTATAAAAGCAATGGCAGCAATATCCAAAAAAAATTAATACAGTCATCGAGGATTACAAATTTAAAATGTACTGAATTCGAGATTTTATAAGAAAAATAGCTTATAAATTTATAGAAAACATGTATTTTGAAGGGTTAGGGACAGGGATGAATTCTCGGTGTATTCAAATATAGTTTTTAATTTTTTGGATATTGCTGCCTTTTGTTTGAAAAATAAATGATATTAAAATTTGTTTTATTTTTATTATTTCTACGTTTTGTTGACCAGCACATAGATTGTAAAATTGGAAACATTTTAAAATACTAAAGAGAGTATATACAATATATTAAATTATTCACAAAAACAGTATATATTTCGATATTGTATATTATTTTATTTATATCTAGTATTAAATCAAATTCAAAGTGAATCTTCTTGATAAGGGAATCCATCAATGTAAATAGACATTTCCGTAACTCAAATAATATAAAGATAAATATTGTATATTGTATTTATTTTAATATAAAGAAAGGACTTAACACTAGGGTGCGTCACTACGTTTGGCGAAAAAAATATTATTTCTTTACTATAATACTTTACTATAATCAAGAAACTATGCACGTATTGATTCGCCTTTAAACTGTTTTACTTCTATCGAACTTTCGCTGCCTTTGTATTTTACCTCTGGAGTTATACATTTTACCTCTACATGGAAATATAAAAATAATTATTTTCTTTTGGTAAAAATAGCACAAATTCAACATAAAAATGCAAATTAATGTTAGCTTTAAACGTTTATTTTTCATGATTGAGTTTCATATTCTTCCGCATATTTCACCATTTACTTGTATATTTTACCATTTATTTAAAGTTTCTTTCCTACTTAATAATATAATAATAAAAATGTTTATTATTATTATATTCACTGAAACTTATTACGCCAAAAATAACGTTCGTTAATAAATCATTTATTTTTGATAGCAAAAATTCAGAAAAGTTACTTTAAATGTTGAGTTGTTCTATTTTTACGAAACAACAAAATAAGGCTTGTTTATTCTTGTTATGTCAGAAAACAACATAAATTCAATCCATTAACGTTTATTGGTGGAATAAACATATCTTGATGGAACATTCATCTTGCTTCGCACATCAATCTCCCAGATTCTGAATAAGGCCAATCAATAATCACTCGTCTTGCAAAAGTATCCCGGGGCTGTAATACGGAAAATATAGCCACGAAAGGTGGAGAACTTATCTCACAAAATAACTTAAATGTTTTTATAATATCGGAACCGTTCATATTTTACGTCAATTTTTTACCTTTATTTCGTTTGTCTCGTACGGAGTTTGACGCTTGAGATATGGAAGCTTTTAGGAAAAAGCTTTACCGAATTCGACATCTTAACCCTTAGTATATCTTTTTACCGCATGTAAAATATACACCATATTTTTGTATTGTGTTTATTCATATTGTAGAAACAATATTGTACATGCGTATATTGAAAATAAATATGTACTTCGCCCTTACTGTATAATTATTATATTAGATATATACTTTTTAAAACATAACGTCACTTAAAATTTTTCCATTATTTTTTTATGTAATAAACTATAAATATTATTTACTCGTACTGTGGGTAGCCATCACATTAAGATAAGCGTATTTTTTGCATTTATCGAATTTGAATAGTTTTTCAAGAAAATATAATAACGACTGTGCAGTAAAGAGTAAAGCTCGTATTTTCATTCACAGATTATTATCTAATAAAAATAAAACACAAAATCAAAACATTTATTATTAGGTATTATAAAAATACATAAAATTAATTTTGATATTTGGTGTAATCGCCTTTATTGACAATCACGGCTTCATGATTTTTCTATGTTTTTTGGCAATTCTGGGTCATGGTGCCAAATCTTAGCAATCTTTTCTATAAGATCTTGCTTTATACTTACATACTACCCCATTTTTCGTTTATGAGCTCCCAAATGTTCACGATGGGGTTGAGGTCTAGTAACGTGCTTGGCCATAACAATATCTAGATTTTGATCTGTTTTAGATAAGCCATAATGCTTTTTGCTGTATGGCAAGGTGTTCCATTTGCATGAGGATTAGTTTCTCCTCGTTTCTTGACCAATCTGCCATTTGGGAGAGCAACACATTCTCCAGGACCTCTTTAAACTGTCCCTCTTTCGTCTCTGGACGTCCTGCACCTGGACCACAAACAACGGACCAGATCATTACTCCGGATAGATGTTCGACCGTCTCTACAATGCAGTCGGCTTAAAAAAAATGTTTACGACAGACTAAGGCTGTTTTGTCCATCATAACTTGGAAGGCTGACCCATCTGAAAATCAAACTTGGAACAGGGCTTATTTTAACTGATAGGGCCATATTATTATACAAATTAATGTGTAACTTACAATATTTTCAAGATATATTATAGATGCGATTTTTAAATTTATTTTATTTATTTATTTTTATATGAGAAATTATATATAAAAGTCTTTATGGGTGTTTATAGGGCTTACGACCTATCGTACGGCTGGCTTAAGTGATCACTTACACAATGTAACGTTCACCACGTGAGGCGCCATTTTTTCCTGAGGACCTTAAAAATTCTCTTCAAATGTATTATATTCTTCGTAAAAATTATTATGTATTCATTTTTATACAGATCAAAAATCAATATATTGTATGTCATTTTCATTTTATTTTATTTTTAATTCGAAAAAAACTTTCGTTATTCAACAGAAAGCTGATAACATTACTCAGCACGGAATTATCCTCACAAAAATATGAACACATAAATTGTCACATGTTTGTGTTTCAGTAACAAAATAAAATTTCTCTGGTTTATAAACCTCTTTGGCACATTGTTTCGTTGTGTTGGTGTTTATTACCTGTAAATACCAACATAGCGAAACAATGTGCGTTGTACGCACGGCTCACATTTACTAATTCGTTTGTCTTCCTTAAATGGAAAGAGGTCCACCTACGACCCCTTTGTTCTATTCACTATTCTTCTTTTCTAATTTTAAAATCTTATCTTTTTTAGCGCATTCAGAGTAAATAACTACAGGTTATTGTAACAAAAGTTGCGCATGCGCTGAGTGCGCATTGTAGCGGAAATGCGTATAGTGGGAAGCAGCATGTAGCGCGAATGCGAGTCTTCGAAATACGCACGTTTCCATTAAACTATCAAAAATGTACTCACTTAAAATTAGTGTCCCAGTAATATAAATAATGTATTATCGAACATCTTGAATCGAGTACCAATCATAAAGATGCTCAAAAGATGACGAATGATTGGTTTTTGAATTAAAAATTATTGTTTATTGAATTACGATATCTTGTTATTAAATTTATTTTTTTTTTTTTGAATTACGTTTTATGTTATTGAATTTAAAAAAATGTTTATTATTACGATCTTAGATGTGTGTTATGATTCATGTCATTATCGATGTTTTTGCAAAAACGACGTAATTGTCCGATATTCGTTTTCAAAACAAAAAACATTCATACGACATTAAATACGGCTAATATGTCAATACGTCAATATGTCAAAGTTGTATAGTTTCGAAACTTTTAAATATCACAAAACCATTTTAGGCCGAAAATCGACAAAACATGAAAGTGGATGACCACTTCGACTTTTTTGAAAATGCACATGTTTTTTATTCAACGTGAGATGTCGATTCGAAGACATTCATCTTTTATTTTATCTATCACAAACCAAAATATTAATTATTTAACCTCATTAAAGTGTTATCAATTATATTTACTATCTCCCTAGATATCTTGTTATTGTATTGAAATACATTTTTAACCTATATTTAAACCAATATGTAAATATCTATTATCACAATCAAGCCAAAGAAGTATAGGTAATTTCTACCGCGTGTACATGAATGAGTAGGTACACGCTCCTCTATATTTTTCTTTCTTTACTTTATTATGGGTATATTTGCCATAGATGCACTTTAAATATCTAATTTCTATTGAGTTTACTCTTATTCTGAACTCTATTGTGTACCGCTGGCCTCGCCTCGGTTGGCAAGTTGAAGCAAATGATGATGGATATATTTTTTTTTTTCACCTTTGAGTTACCTAATACAAAAATCCAAGAAAAAAGGCAATATCTCACTGCTTTCGCTATTTACGAACTCGATTTATCAAAATTACATTATTAAACAAATCGGTCGTAATACCAAACAAAATCGCACGAATAAATCTTTTTCAATTCGATTCCCGGGCGTCGGGAGGAATCAGCGACACGAAAGATAACTCAATAACGTCCCGCGTGAGGAGCGCGATCCGTCACGGGCTGGCTGCGGGGTAGGGATGGTAAACCGTTATTTTAACCGGTTATTTTCGGTACAGTTCTTTGGAATTTGTACTTGATTGTATCCATGATTGATACTCAAATATAATTGTTATCTAGTACCGATGGTTGCCCACCGAATTGCAAAAACTCAATTGTCAATCATCGACTCAACGGTTAGTGTGTCACCGGTTACAATACCATCGCTACTGCAGAGCGAGCTGATGATGGCTGACGCCTCACCCGATGACAGGAATATTAATAGAAGCCCGATGATTCGAAAAATCGTCCCGGCGCCAGACACCTGCCTTCCACCCCACGCCGAATGTCGATTTTAAAAATTCAGCACTATTTTCATGGTGATTGTCATCATGTACATAAAAATATTATGACACGTGAGGGATATAAAACCAAAGGCAGGAATATCCAAAAAAATTATAAAAAATATTTTGAATGCAATCCCCGAGGACTAGGTAGGTACTTCTTATTTAGAAAGTATATTTTTTTTTTGAAATTTAAGATTGATTAAATTTTGATGTGGGGTACAAAAGCAAAGACAGCAATATCTTTAAAAAAAATTAATGCAGTCGTCGAGGATTACTAATTTATAATGGACTGGACTCGATATTTTATAGGAAATATAGCTTATAAATTTATAGGAAACGGGAACGGGTAGATACACAAAACATAGAATTCATTGCATTTTAAGTTAGTAATCCTCGGCGATTGCATTCAAAACATTTTTTTATTTTTTGGATATTTATTTGCTGCCTTTGCTTTTATACCCCACAAATCAACTATCCTAATTTCGAATGCCTATTCTGTTTGTTCGTAACGGTGGTAATCAGTGATGATGACTAAACGCTAATGAGACCCGGGCGCCCGAGTGTGACATGTTACACGCAAAGGTTGTTATTAATTGTTATTATGTCCCGTGATTCTTTACAGGTTTATTACTAGTATTATTGTAAAGTTCTGCGAGTTTGAGTAAAGCGTTATGTAATAACTGTTTCGGCTCTCTATGCCATTTCAAACAGTCAATTGCCGAAACACTTATTACATTTTTTTTTTAAATTTAATAAATATAGAAAATCATGAATGTCTTTCTTTTCCTTTCCTTAGTATGAATGAATGAATGAATGAAATGAATGCTACATCAATTATTCCTTAGATACCCGATTTCGGACGGTCTTTCCCCGCGTTTCACTTATCACTTCAATGTTTGTGTTTATTTCAAAAATTAATAAGTAAACATCTTTTTCACTAGAAGACATCGTTTCTAGCATATTTTGCAAAATAATCACAGCCATTCTGAACAAAACAAAAGGTTTTATTTCATAAATTAACAACAATAATAATGTGGCCTAATTACAAACGATATTTAATAGCTGGTAACATTACGCAACACGAAATTATCCTCACAAAAGTATGAACACATAAATTTAAAATCAAATTTATTAATCAATTAGAAAGACATACAGAAAAATCAAATCAAAAAATAAAAAATATTTGGCTGCTACCGAGATTCGAACCACGGATCTCCTCCTACCCGGGGCAGGCGCATTATCCAATTACACTATAGCGGCCTCCTACATTTCTGTGAATATATCGACCTATCGACCTTATCTGTAAGTCTCATTTATTAATTGATTAACATATATTATCCATTTTTAGAGCAATCCACTTTTTCTGGTACGGTAGGCACAAATTATTTTGTTTAACTGCTAGGGGGATGCCAGAATTAATCGTTAATCCATTTTTTTGATACATTTGATACAACACACGTATATTATATTCAAGAACACATTCTTATTATGAAGTGGCAATTTTTTTTTCAGAAAAATTTCTGTGAAATTTAAAACCAAATTTATTAATCAATTAGAAAGACATTCGGAAAAATCAAACCAACAAAAACATATTTGGCTGCCACCGGGATTCGAACCACGGATTTTCCTTCTATTCGAGGTAGGCGCCTGCCCAGATAGGAGGAGAAATAATAGTAATGAAAGCGATTGTAGAGTATCTACTTACGTATTGAAATGTTTTACTAAATCTCTTTATTTCGAAAAGTTTCTGGTTTCTGCTCTAATTCAGATATTCGATATGAAATGTAATTCGATGTGAAAGTTTCGATGTCAACTTTTTTATGGTCAGGATAGCCGGTCGCGTTCCTCGCGCAGAAAAATGATGCCTTCGGTAAGATAGTTATCTCTATTATATGGAATACAGTTATCCTGGCTTACTGTTGTGTCAGGGGGAGTCTGGGTCTGAGTCTGGACCGCTATTAAATTGTCATTAAGGCGCCCAGGGACAGATCATTGCTTTTTATCGGCTATTAGGGGATGGAACATCCCACCCGCGGTGTACGCATTCAGATTTCTTATTCATAGTATACACGAGTAAAATAAAGATTACAATAGGCAGTAACTATTACTGGCAGTCTGACGTCTTCCGACAATATTCGTTGTTTCCGTTACATGCGTACTGGACTGAGATCGGGGATCCCCGAAATATTCGCCATCGGATGGAATGTGGAGATACATAAACATTGCGATGTACCAACTCGTTAAGACGTTAACAAAATACCATTAAATGTCGTTAAAAGCTAGCTTATTTTCTTTCAAAATATATTTTAGAGTGTTTCGTCCGTTTAATTGATTTCCTAAGTTGTCCCAAGATCTAAATAAGCGCTGAAAAGGGCGTTCATGGTATAATTAGATTAATGGTACACAAATGTGGCCAAAATCAAACATGAGACCCACACCTCAATTTTTTCAACAATATTATAAATTTGATTATGTTGAAAGATTAAACAGTCTGTTGAAAGAATTTAAATTAAGAGAGTGTAGCAAACAAATGTTGTGCTGGCCTTGTTCGCCACCTCCAGTCAGACAGTCATAAAGCATGCGTTCATTGCAAGACCAGAAACTTGCACTTGGATTCTAGACATATTACTAATATTTTTTATATTTAAGGCATTAACTTTGTGGTCAGACATTTTAACAAAAAGTAATTTATGTTAATATATAACCACTAAATTTTTTTTGTCTACCGGTTTCGAAACGTTACCCGTCTCTTCGTCAAGACAACCACTACACTAGCATTTAAATATCACTACACACCACAACCATAGACTCAATCAAAAAGAGTGCAATCATAATTTTGATATATAAACAGGGGTAAAAATATTATATTAATAATAAAGGGTTAAAACTTAATTATATGGAAAAAAATTATATTCGTAAAGCCATCGAAAAAACATTATTCTAATTAATATTCAAATAAATTTCTCCTACAGTCCTCTGTTTGATTTAAAATTCTCAGGTAAAACCCAAGATTAGTCAACCCCCCCACAGATCCCAGCCCGTCTGTCCCTCTCTCCTCTACTCAAATTCTTAATTCTTTTTTATAAGAAACATAGTGCATGTTGACTTTTGGTTAGAGTAACACGCATGTAAAGAGTATTTTGTGAAGGTATTCATTTGTAAATAATTCTATGGTTGCGGTGTGTAATGATATTTACATCGTAGTGTAGTGGTTGTCCTGACGAAGAGACGGGTTACGTCTCGAAACCGATAGACAAAAAACCGGTAGACGTCTCGTAAATGACAGTGGTGTCTAGAGACAAAGATGAGTGTAATTTTATGACCTATATAGACAAACATATATTTTTATTTATTTATTTAATTAATAATATAAATATAATATTTTTTTTACAATCATACATAGACAATGTTTCCAAATCGATATTTTTTGTGTGTATATAGGTACCTCACCAAAAAGAATTATATTTCTATTAAGATTTTCGCAGGTAAAAGATGAAGGATTATTTTCTAGGGCAACCCGGTATTGTAGTCTTGAGAAAGACTGTTATTATGTACCCAACGTTTCGGACAGATAACACTGGCCATCTTCAGAGGGATTTTCGTCTTGTATTTCGAGTTCTGTTTTGAATTGGTGGCAAGCATATATATATATATATATATATATATATATGCACACGAGTGTGGTCAAATTAGTTAAACTTGGACGATGACGCCAACTGGGGCGTATACATGAAAACCAAGAACTCTCAAAGAATGTAGGCATTGCTCGGGGATTCATAAGGGCGTAGGAAAGTAGTTAGGCCAAAGTTCAGATGGTGCGACAGTAGACTGTCGTGCTCTAGGGATGGTAAACTGCACGACAAATGTCACCGATAAAAGGAAAAGGAGGCAAGCTCTGCAGGCAACCACGACTCAGCCTAAGTCGTAGCGCAGCAGATGACAGAGAATATTTCATATTTGATTTTTTTGTATAAAATAGTGGTTTTATTTCTTGATCAAAATAATTTCGCGATAAATAATCTAAATAATGATGTTATAGACGCTTTTGTAGACAAAACTTTCTTTTTGTATACAAAACTGTTACAAATCATTTTTATACAATGTTATAAAAATTAAAATTAACATAAAAAACTATCCCTCTTTATTAATATAATAATCCCATATACCTACTGGCCAAAACGCTCTGAGCAAAAAAATATCGTAAAATCTCTTGCGATAGATGTCGCCCAAATAACGCAATATTGTCGATAGTAATTATTATTTCTAACAATAACACAACGCATTATATTCCCTTTTGTATATGAAATAAGTCTAAAAATGTATATATTAAATTCAAGGAATTGAACTAGAAAGATGCAGCATTGAATAAATAATAGTCATGAGTGAAATTTCATAGCCATGACGTTCGCTTTCAAGGCTGACATTTTTCATTTTTGAGAATGCATACCTACATCCTTCGGTTGTTTATCTTCTAGGACCGTTTAATAAAAATTCCGAAAAAATATATCTTTGAAACCGTGGATGGCGCGGATAATCTTGTAGTATATTCTAGATCGTAACATTCCAACTTGTAGTTGTCTACTCTCAGCGGCATGCGACAGAAAATTTACCACAAAGGGGAAACGTAATTACGTAGAATGAACGTGCGCACATGGAAATTTCATCTTAGAATCTGCAGTAGGCAGTATGGGAGACTCTCTTTAGGTATGCCAAATGCTTATTCCATCGGGAACAAGCAGTTAGATGCTCAAAGGATTATAAGCAGGGCCGCTTCTGGCGGAGGGCAAACTCGTGCGTAGCGCGCGAGTGGCCGATTCAGGAGGTCTTATTTTTTTGACTGCCAAACTTGACTAAGGCCTGAATTCAGAGCCAATACTTAGATGATTTGAAGGTTAAGGTACGCCTTAAAAGTGTTATTTTATATTGAAAATTACGCTTTTCAGGCGTACTTTAACTTTTATATCACTAAGTATTGACTCTAAATTCGAGCCAAAGGATACATACAATATTTCTGTGTATTTTTTGTGTTGTCTGTTTAACCAAAAAGGGAGTGTTCTTTTTCTTATTCCCTCCAATGTCCTGGCCTGTGAGCTCCCTACCCGTATAATCCTGTGTATCCTACATATTTTGTGTTTATACATCACTTTACAACTGTTTTTTGCCTAGTGTATTTAAAAATGTATGTGGTCTATGTATTTATTTTTCTTTGTATGAGGTAATCTCCGAAACTACTCGTACGAGAAGTTGTAGAACTTAAAAAGTTATATAAAAAAGCCCGCAATGGTACCCACCGCTTACCCAGGACCGTTCTAAGAGCAAAAGCTTCCATATCGGTCCTACTCAATCGTCTCCAGGTTGACATTTTTTTCTACTAACAAACAGGACCGTGCTGCTCCGCACCGGTCGTGCCCGAAGCGGCACGGCCGCTCGAAAAAAGCTCGCAACGACATATATCCGTATGTTAAGGTTAATACACAAATTTATAAAATATGACTAAAAGTTACCAAATATCAACGCGTGCGAACCCGCGCGGGCACAACTAGGGAGAATTAAAGAAATGAACTGTCGGGACTATGGGGGAAAATTTTGAATGACAGCCGTGAGACCCAGCTCTGTTTTGCAACGCTGGGTTGCACGGTTACCTTTAAATTGTTAAAAAAAACTTTAAAAAATACTATATAGGAGCTTTTGCTTATAAAACGGTACTTGGTAAGCATTAGGTCAGCCCTCATAAAAATACATTACTTGAAGGGGTAGGTATTAGGAGTGTTGACTTAAAATGAATTTTAAAAGTTGTCCACAAACGGCAGAATGCCTTCAAATAGGACAAAAAAACTAACCCATAAAAACGAAATTTTTATTACACTTCCTTTCTCATTGAAAAAGGTTTCGCGCCTACTCCACGCGTCGGGCTCGAAAATTAAACAATATATAAATTGTTAAAATTTCGAAAAATTCAAAATTATACTATAATTCTTAAAGTTTTTAAATGAAAATTTGTTAGATCATTTTTATCGTCGCCACGAGTTTGCTTGCAAAGTTTCAGCTCGATTGGATCACGGAAAGAGGGTTAAAAATCGATCCAAAAAAAATTTCGTCAATCAGACGCCACGAGTTAAAATAAAGGGAGTAAAAAAAAAGTAACCCATAAAAATCAAGTTTTTACAATACTCCCTTTCTCATTTTCGGGTTTCGTGTCTACCATATGCGTTGAATCTCCATACAACTTACTGAGTTGTATGAAAAAACATTAAAAATTTGAAAAATCCAAAATTATAATATAATAATTATTTTTTTAACGAAAATTTGATAGATCTTCTTTGATAGATCTTCTTCCACGAGTGTACTTGCAAAGTTTCAGCTCGATTGTATCACGGTAAAAATCGATCCAAAGTTTTTTCGTCAGACAAGCAGACGCCACGAGTTAAAAGAAATGAAGTAATGACACAAAATTATCTTTTCGGTAAAGCTAATACTACGGCCATTTTATTTCATTTTAAAGTTATATACCTTTAAAAAAGACTATTTAATTTGACCCTTTTTATAATTATTTCAAAATTTACAAGCTCGTAGTGATTTATTTAAACAAGTCGAGCATATTAGCACCGGACGAGGAATTTACGTTATTTGTGTATTTATTTTTGTGATCTGTGTCCAAAAAAATTTAAAAGTGAAAATTATGTTT
>JADDOH010017838.1:0-11897 GCA_016648135.1 Agrypnia vestita
AAAAAATATTGAATTTTTTATTGCTTTGCCAGCAATAAACTTGCTGGAAGCACACTGTGTAAATGAAGTTAAAATTTCATCGCGTTTGGTCACAATCTTCAATTTTGTGAGAAACACATAACGCTTATTGTCTCACTTGGACCAGCAAATTTCTTACTAGAACCAAAAAAATATTGAATTTTTTTATTGTATTGCCAGAAATGGACCTTGATGGATGCACAATGTGAAAATGAAGTTAAAATTTCCATGGCTTTGGTCACAATCTTCAATTTTGTGAGAAACACATAACGCTTATTGTCTCACTTGGACCAGCAAATTTCTTACTAGGACCGCAAAAAATATTAATTTTTTTTATTGCATCGCCAGCAATGGATGTTGCTGGATGCACACTGTGAAAATGAAGTTTCAATTTCATCGCGTTTGGTCACAATCTTCAATTTTTTAAGAAACACATTACGCTAATTTTCTCACTTGGACCAGCAAATTTCTTACTAGGACCGAAGAAAATATTGAATTTTTTTATTGTATTGCCAGAAATGGACCTTGATGGATGCACAATGTGAAAATGAAGTTAAAATTTCAATGCCTTTGGTCACAATCTTCAATTTTGTGAGAAACACATAACGCTAATTTTCTCACTTGGACCAGCAAATTTCTTACTAGGACCGCAAAAAATATTAATTTTTTTTATTGCATCGCCAGCAATGGATATTCCTGGATACACACTGTGAAAATGAAGTTTAAATTTCATCGTGTTTGGTCACAATCTTCAATTTTGTGAGAAACACATAACGCTAATTTTCTCACTTGGACCAGCAAATTTCTTAATAGGACCGCAAAAAATATTGAATTTTTTTATTGCATTGCCAGCAATGGACGTTGCTGGATGCACACTGTGAAAATGAAATTTAAATTTCATCGTGTTTGGTCACAATCTTCAATTTTGTGTGAAACACATAACGCTAATTTTCTCACTTCGACCAGCAAATTTCTTAATAGGACCGAAAAAAATATTGATTTTTTTTATTGCATTGCCAGCAATGGACGTTGCTGGATGCACACTGTGAAAATGAAGTTTAAATTTCATCGTGTTTGGTCACAATCTTCAATTTTGTGAGAAACACATAACGCTAATTTTCTCACTTGGACCAGCAAATTTCTTACTAGGACCGCAAAAAATATTGAATTTTTTTATTGCATTGCCACACTGGAATTTGGCTGGAATTCCCACTGTGAACATACAGTTTAAATATCGTCCGCGTTCGTTCATTTTTGTGAGAAACACATAAATCTTATTTTCACCCTTGGGACCAGCACTTTCTTTCTAGGCCCCGCCAAACTATAAATATGCTTCGCGTTTGGTCATTTTTGTGAGAAACACATAAAGCTGATTTTCACACTTGGACCAGCAATTTCTTACTAGGACCGCAAAAAATGTTTACTTTTTTTATAGCATTGCCAGCATTGGACCATGCTGGATGCACTGTGTGAAAATGAAGTTTAAATTTCATCGCGTTTGGTCAATTTTGTGAGAAACACATAAAGCTGATTTTCACACTTGGACCAGCATATTTCTTACTAAAACAGCAAAAAATGTTTAATTTTTTTATAGCATTGCCAGCATTGGACCGTGCTGGATGCACGCTGTGAAAATGAAGTTTAAATTCCTTCGCGTTTGGTCATTTTTGTGAGAAACACATAATGCTGATTTTTACACTTGGACCAGCAAATTTCTTACTAGGACCACAAAAAATGTTTAATTTTTTTATTGCATTGCCAGCATGGGACCTTGCTGGATGCACTCTGTGAAAATGAAGTTTAAATTTCATCGCGTTTGGTCAATTTTGTGAGAAACACATAAAGCTAATTTTCTCACTTGGACCAGCAAATTTCTTACTAGGACCGCAAAAATTATAATTTTTTTATTGCATTGCCAGCACTGTAAATTGCTGGATGAACACTGTGAACATAAATTTTAAATATCTTCGCGTTAGGTCATTTTTGTGAGAAACACATAAAGCTGATTTTCACACTTGGACCAGCAAATTTCTTACTAGGACCGCAAAAAATGTTTAATTTTTTTATAGCATTGCCAGCATTGGACCGTGCTGGATGCACTCTGTGAAAATGAAGTTTAAATTTCATCGCCTTTGGTCATTTTTGTTAGAAACACATAAAGCTAATTTTCACACTTGGACCAGCAAATTTCTTACTAGGACCGCAAAAAACGTTAATTTTTTTTATTGCATTGCCAGCATTGGACCGTGCTGGATGCACTTTGTGAAAATGAAGTTTAAATTTCATCGCGTTTCGTCAATTTTGTGAGAAACACATAAAACTAATTTTCACACTTGGACCAGCAAATTTCTTACTAGGACCGCAAAAAACGTTAAATTTTTTTATTGCATTGCCAGCATTGGACCGTTCTGGATGCACTCTGTGAAAATGAAGTTTAAATTTCATCGCGTTTGGTCAATTTTGTGAGAAACACATAAAGCTAATTTTCTCACTTGGACCAGCAAATTTCTTACTAGGACCGCAAAAATTATAATTTTATTATTGCTTTGCCAGCATTGTAACGTGCTGGATGCACACTGTGAAAATAAGTTTTAAATTCCTTCGCGTTTGGTCATTTTTGTGAGAAACACATAATGCTGATTTTTACACTTGGACCAGCAAATTTCTTACTAGGACCGCAAAAAATGTTAAATTTTTTTATTACATTGCCAGCATTGGACCGTGCTGGATGCAATCTGTGAAAATGAAGTTTAAATTCCTTCGCGTTTGGTCATTTTTGTGAGAAAAAAATAAAGCTGATTTTTACAGTTGGACCAGCAAATTTCTTACTAGGACCGCAAAAAATGTTTAATTTTTTTATAGCATTGCCAGCATTGGACCGTGCTGGATGCACTCTGTGAAAATGAAGTTTAAATTTCATCGCCTTTGGTCATTTTTGTGAGAAACACATAAAGCTAATTTTCACACTTGGACCAGCAAATTTCTTACTAGGACCGCAAAAAACGTTAAATTTTTTTATTGCATTGCCAGCATTGGACCGTGCTGGATGCACTCTGTGAAAATGAAGTTTAAATTTCATCGCGTTTGGTCAATTTTGTGAGAAACACATAAAGCTAATTTTCTCACTTGGACCAGCAAATTTCTTACTAGGACCGCAAAAAATTATAGATTTTTTTATTGCATTGCCAGCAGAACGTGCTGGATGCATTCTGTGAAAATGAACTTTAAATTTCATCGCGTTTGGTCAATTTTGTGAGAAACACATAAAGCTAATTTTCTCACTTGGACCAGCAAATTTCTTACTAGGAACCGCAAAAAATGTTTAATTTTTTTATAGCATTGCCAGCATTGGACCGTGCTGGATGCACTCTGTGAAAATGAAGTTTAAATTTCATCGCCTTTGGTCATTTTTGTTAGAAACACATAAAGCTAATTTTCACACTTGGACCAGCAAATTTCTTACTAGGACCGCAAAAAACGTTAATTTTTTTTATTGCATTGCCAGCATTGGACCGTGCTGGATGCACTTTGTGAAAATGAAGTTTAAATTTCATCGCGTTTCGTCAATTTTGTGAGAAACACATAAAACTAATTTTCTCACTTGGACCAGCAAATTTCTTATTAAGACCGCAAAAAATGTTTTTTTTTTTTTATTGCATTGCCAGCATTGGACCGTGCTGGATACACTCTGTGAAAATGAAGTTTAAATTTCATCGCGTTTGGTCAATTTTGTGAGAAACACATAAAGCTAATTTTCTCACTTGGACCAGCAAATTTCTTACTAGGACCGCAAAAAATGTTTAATTTTTTTATAGCATTGCCAGCATTGGACCGTGCTGGATGCACGCTGTGAAAATGAAGTTTAAATTCCTTCGCGTTTGGTCATTTTTGTGAGAAAAACATAAAGCTGATTTTTACACTTGGACCAGCAAATTTCTTACTAGGACCGCAAAAAATGTTTAATTTTTTTATTGCATTGCCAGCATTGGACCGTTCTGGATGCACTCTGTGAAAATGAAGTTTAAATTTCATCGCGTTTGGTCAATTTTGTGAGAAACACATAAAGCTAATTTTCTCACTTGGACCAGCAAATTTCTTACTAGGACCGCAAAAATTATAATTTTTTTATTGCATTGCCAGCACTGTAATTTGCTGGATGCACACTGTGAACATAAAGTTTAAATATCTTCGCGTTTGGTCATTTTTGTGAGAAACACATAAAGCTGATTTTCACACTTGGACCAGCAAATTTCTTACTAGGACCGCAAAAAATGTTTAATTTTTTTATAGCATTGCCAGCATTGGACCGTGCTGGATGCACTCTGTGAAAATGAAGTTTAAATTTCATCGCCTTTGGTCATTTTTGTTAGAAACACATAAAGCTAATTTTCACACTTGGACCAGCAAATTTCTTACTAGGACCGCAAAAAACGTTAATTTTTTTTATTGCATTGCCAGCATTGGACCGTGCTGGATGCACTTTGTGAAAATGAAGTTTAAATTTCATCGCGTTTCGTCAATTTTGTGAGAAACACATAAAACTAATTTTCTCACTTGGACCAGCAAATTTCTTATTAAGACCGCAAAAAATGTTTTTTTTTTTTATTGCATCGCCAGCATTGGACCGTGCTGGATACACTCTGTGAAAATGAAGTTTAAATTTCATCGCGTTTGGTCAATTTTGTGAGAAACACATAAAGCTAATTTTCTCACTTGGACCAGCAAATTTCTTACTAGGACCGCAAAAAATTTAATTTTTTTATTGCATTGCCAGCATTGGACCGTGCTGGATGCACTTTGTGAAAATGAAGTTTAAATTCCTTCGCGTTTGGTCATTTTTGTGAGAAACACATAAAGCTGATTTTTACACTTGGACCAGCAAATTTCTTACTAGGACCGCAAAAAATGTTTACTTTTTTTATAGCATTGCCAGCATTGGACCGTGCTGGATGCACTCTGTGAAAATGAAGTTTAAATTTCATTGCGTTTGGTCAATTTTGTGAGAAACACATAAAGCTGATTTTCACACTTGGACCAGCATATTTCTTACTAGAACCGCAAAAAATGTTTAATTTTTTTATAGCATTGCCAGCATTGGACCGTGCTGGATGCATGCTGTGAAAATGAAGTTTAAATTCCTTCGCGTTTGGTCATTTTTGTGAGAAACACATAATGCTGATTTTTACACTTGGACCAGCAAATTTCTTACTAGGACCGCAAAAATGTTTAATTTTTTTATTGCATTGCCAGCATGGGACCTTGCTGGATGCACTCTGTGAAAATGAAGTTTAAATTTCATCGCTTTGGTCATTTTTGTGAGAAACACATAAAGCTAATTTTCACACTTGGACCAGCAAATTTCTTACTAGGACCGCAAAAAACGTTAAATTTTTTTATTGCATTGCCAGCATTGGACCGTGCTGGATGCAATCTGTGAAAATGAAGTTTAAATTTCATCGCGTTTGGTCCATTTTGTGAGAAACACATAAAGCTAATTTTCTCACTTGGACCAGCAAATTTCTTACTAGGACGGCAAAAATTATAATTTTTTTATTGCATTGCCAGCACTGTAATTTGCAGGATGCACACTGTGAAAATAAAGTTTCAATATCTTCGCGTTTGGTCATTTTTGTGAGAAACACATAAAGCTGATTTTCACACTTGGACCAGCAAATTTCTTACGAGGAACGCAAAAAATGTTCAATTTTTTTATAGCATTGCCATCATTGGACCGTGCTGTGAAAATGAAGTTTAAATTCCTTCGCGTTTGGTCATTTTTGTGAGAAAAACATAAAGCTGATTTTTACACTTGGACCAGCAAATTTCTTACTAGGACGGCTAAAATTATAATATTTTTATTGCATTGCCAGCACTGTAATTTGCAGGATGCACACTGTGAAAATAAAGTTTAAATATCTTCGCGTTTGGTCATTTTTGTGAGAAACACATAAAGCTGATTTTCACACTTGGACCAGCAAATTTCATACTAGGAACGCAAAAAATGTTTAATTTTTTTATAGCATTTCCAGCATTGGACCGTTCTGGATGCACACTGTGAACATAAAGTTTAAATATCCTCGCGTTTGGTCATTTTTGTGAGAAACACATAAAGCTGATTTTCACAATTGGACCAGCAAATTTCATACTAGGAACGCAAAAAATGTTTAATTTTTTTATAGCATTTCCAGCATTGGACCGTTCTGGATGCACTCTGTGAAAATGAAGTTTAAATTTCATCGCGTTTGGTCAATTTTGTGAGAAACACATAAAGCTAATTTTCTCACTTGGACCAGCAAATTTCTTACTAGGACCGCAAAAATTATAATTTTTTTATTGCATTGCCAGCACTGTAATTTGCTGGATGCACACTGTGAACATAAAGTTTAAATATCTTCGCGTTTGGTCATTTTTGTGAGAAACACATAAAGCTGATTTTCACACTTAGACCAGCAAATTTCTTACTAGGACCGCAAAAAGTGTTTAATTTTTTTATAGCATTGCCAGCATTGGACCGTGCTGGATGCACTCTGTGCAAATGAAGTTTAAATTTCGTCGCGTTTGGTCATTTTTGTGAGAAACACATAAAGCTGATTTTTACAGTTGGACCAGCAAATTTCTTACTAGGACCGCAAAAAATGTTTAATTTTTTTATAGCATTGCCAGCATTGGATCGTGCTGGATGCACTCTGTGAAAATGAAGTTTAAAATTCATCGCCTTTGGTCATTTTTGTGAGAAACACATAAAGCTAATTTTCACACTTGGACCAGCAAATTTCTTACTAGGACCGCAAAAAACGTTAAATTTTTTTATTGCATTGCCAGCATTGGACCGTGCTGGATGCACTCTGTGAAAATGAAGTTTAAATTTCATCGCGTTTCGTCAATTTTGTGAGAAACACATAAAGCTAATTTTCTCAATTGGACCAGCAAATTTCTTACTAGGACCCCATAAATGTTAAATTTTTTTATTGCATTGCCAGCATTGGACTGTGCTGGATGCAATCTGTGAAAATGAAGTTTAAATTTCATCGCGTTTGGTCCATTTTGTGAGAAACACATAAAGCTAATTTTCTCACTTGGACCAGCAAATTTCTTACTAGGACGGCTAAAATTATAATTTTTTTATTGCATTGCCAGCACTGTAATTTGCAGGATGCACACTGTGAAAATAAAGTTTAAATATCTTCGCGTTTGGTCATTTTTGTGAGAAACACATAAAGCTGATTTTCACACTTAGACCAGCAAATTTCTTACTAGGAACGCAAAAAGTGTTTAATTTTTTTATAGCATTGCCAGCATTGGACCGTGCTGGATGCACTCTGTGCAAATGAAGTTTAAATTTCATCGCGTTTGGTCATTTTTGTGAGAAACACATAAAGCTGATTTTTACAGTTGGACCAGCAAATTTCTTACTAGGACCGCAAAAAATGTTTAATTTTTTTATAGCATTGCCAGCATTGGACCGTGCTGGATGCACGCTGTGAAAATGAAGTTTAAATTCCTTCGCGTTTGGTCATTTTTGTGAGAAAAACATAAAGCTGATTTTTACACTTGGACCAGCAAATTTCTTACTAGGACCGCAAAAAATGTTAAATTTTTTTATAGCATTGCCAGCATTGGACCGTTCTGGATGCACTCTGTGAAAATGAAGTTTAAATTTCATCGCGTTTGGTCATTTTTGTGAGAAACACATAAAGCTGATTTTCACACTTGGACCAGCAAATTTCTTACGAGGACCGCAAAAAATGTTTAATTTTTTATAGCATTGCCATCATTGGACCGTGCTGGATGCACGCTGTGAACATGAAGTTTAAATTCCTTCGCGTTTGGTCATTTTTGTGAGAAAAACATAAAGCTGATTTTTACACTTGGACCAGCAAATTTCTTACTAGGACCGCAAAAAATGTTTAATTTTTTTATAGCATTGCCAGCATTGGACCGTGCTGGATGCACTCTGTGAAAATGAAGTTTAAATTTCATCGCGTTTGGTCAATTTTGTGAGAAACACATAAAGCTAATTTTCTCACTTGGACCAGCAAATTTCTTACTAGGACCGCAAAAATTATAATTTTTTTATTGCATTGCCAGCACTGTAATTTGCTGGATGCACACTGTGAACATAAAGTTTAAATATCTTCGCGTTTGGTCATTTTTGTGAGAAACACATAAAGCTGATTTTCACACTTAGACCAGCAAATTTCTTACTAGGACCGCAAAAAGTGTTTAATTTTTTTATGGCATTGCCAGCATTGGACCGTGCTGGATGCACTCTGTGCAAATGAAGTTTAAATTTCATCGCGTTTGGTCATTTTTGTGAGAAACACATAAAGCTGATTTTTACAGTTGGACCAGCAAATTTCTTACTAGGACCGCAAAAAATGTTTAATTTTTTTATTGCATTGCCAGCATTGGACCGTGCTGGATGCACTCTGTGAAAATGAAGTTTAAATTCCTTCGCGTTTGGTCATTTTTGTGAGAAAAACATAAAGCTGATTTTTACAGTTGGACCAGCAAATTTCTTACTAGGACCGCAAAAAATGTTTAATTTTTTTATAGCATTGCCAGCATTGGACCGTGCTGGATGCACGCTGTGAAAATGAAGTTTAAATTCCTTCGCGTTTGGTCATTTTTGTGAGAAAAACATAAAGCTGATTTTTACACTTGGACCAGCAAATTTCTTACTAGGACCGCAAAAAATGTTAAATTTTTTTATAGCATTGCCAGCATTGGACCGTTCTGGATGCACTCTGTGAAAATGAAGTTTAAATTTCATCGCGTTTGGTCATTTTTGTGAGAAACACATAAAGCTGATTTTCACACTTGGACCAGCAAATTTCTTACGAGGACCGCAAAAAATGTTTAATTTTTTATAGCATTGCCATCATTGGACCGTGCTGGATGCACGCTGTGAACATGAAGTTTAAATTCCTTCGCGTTTGGTCATTTTTGTGAGAAAAACATAAAGCTGATTTTTACACTTGGACCAGCAAATTTCTTACTAGGACCGCAAAAATATAAATATCTTCGCGTTTGGTCATTTTTGTGAGAAACACATAAAGCTGATTTTCACACTTGGACCAGCAAATTTCTTTCTAGGACCGCAAAAATATAAATATCTTCGCGTTTGGTCATTTTTGTGAGAAACACATAAAGCTGATTTTCACACTTGGACCAGCAAATTTCTTACTAGGACCGCAAAAAATGTTTAATTTTTTTATAGCATTGCCAGCATTGGACCGTGCTGGATGCAGAATGCAATTCGTTGAAAATAGACAGAATGAAGTTTAAATGGTTCATCGCGTTTGGTCAATTTTGTGAAAACACATAAGCTCTTTTCTCACTTGGACCAGCATTTCTTACTAGACCGAAAACATGTCAATTTTTTATTACATGCCAGCCTTGGACGTGCCTGGATGATCTGTGAAAATGAAAGTTTAAATTTCCTTCGCGTTTTGGGTCATCTGTTGTGAGAAAAACATTAGCTGATTTTTACACTTGACTCGCAAATTTCTACTAGTACCGCAAAAAATGTGTAATTTTTTTATAGCAATTGCCAGCATTGACCGTGCTGGCTCACCTGTTCAAGAAGTTTAAATCCTTCGCGTTTGGTCATTTTTTGTGAGAAACCTAAAGCTTATTTTTACAATTGACCGCAAATTTTCTTTACTATTACGCGGCAAAAGAATTTAAATTTTTTATAGCATTGCCAGCATTGGCACGCGCGGATTTCACGTCTGTGAAAATGAAGTTATAATTCTTTCCGCGTGTTCTCTGTCATTTTATGCTGAGAAACCATAAAGCTTATTTTTACAGTTTGACCAGCAAATTTCTTACTAGGACCCGCAAAAAATTTTTAATTTTTTTTATAGCTTGCCAGCATTGGACCGTGCTGGATTCACTCTGTGAAAATGAAGTTTAAATTCTTTCGCCTTTGGTCATTTTTGTGAGAAAAACATAAAGCTGATTTTTACAGTTGGACCAGCAAATTTCTTACTAGGACCGCAAAAAATGTTTAATTTTTTTATAGCATTGCCAGCATTGGACCGTGCTGGATGCACGCTGTGAAAATGAAGTTTAAATTCCTTCGCGTTTGGTCATTTTTGTGAGAAAAACATAAAGCTGATTTTTACACTTGGACCAGCAAATTTCTTACTAGGACCGCAAAAATTATAATTTTTTTATTGCATTGCCAGCACTGTAATTTGCTGGATGCACACTGTGAACATAAAGTTTAAATATCTTCGCGTTTGGTCATTTTTGTGAGAAACACATAAAGCTGATTTTCACACTTAGACCAGCAAATTTCTTACTAGGACCGCAAAAAGTGTTTAATTTTTTTATGGCATTGCCAGCATTGGACCGTGCTGGATGCACTCTGTGCAAATGAAGTTTAAATTTCATCGCGTTTGGTCATTTTTGTGAGAAACACATAAAGCTGATTTTTACAGATGGACCAGCAAATTTCTTACTAGGACCGCAAAAAATGTTTAATTTTTTTATAGCATTGCCAGCATTGGATCGTGCTGGATGCACTCTGTGAAAATGAAGTTTAAAATTCATCGCCTTTGGTCATTTTTGTGAGAAACACATAAAGCTTATTTTCACACTTGGACCAGCAAATTTCTTACTAGGACCGCAAAAAACGTTAAATTTTTTTATTGCATTGCCAGCATTGGACCGTGCTGGATGCACTCTGTGAAAATGAAGTTTAAATTTCATCGCGTTTCGTCAATTTTGTGAGAAACACATAAAGCTAATTTTCTCAATTGGACCAGCAAATTTCTTACTAGGACCCCATAAATGTTAAATTATTTTATTGCATTGCCAGCATTGGACAGTGCTGGATGCAATCTGTTAAAATGAAGTTTAAATTTCATCGCGTTTGGTCCATTTTGTGAGAAACACATAAAGCTAATTTTCTCACTTGGACCAGCAAATTTCTTACTAGGACGGCTAAAATTATAATTTTTTTATTGCATTGCCAGCACTGTAATTTGCAGGATGCACACTGTGAAAATAAAGTTTAAATATCTTCGCGTTTGGTCATTTTTGTGAGAAACACATAAAGCTGATTTTCACACTTGGACCAGCAAATTTCTTACTAGGACCGCAAAAAATGTTTAATTTTTTTATAGCATTGCCAGCATTGGACCGTGCTGGATGCACTCTGTGAAAATGAAGTTTAAATTTCATCGCCTTTGGTCATTTTTGTGAGAAACACATAAAGCTAATTTTCACACTTGGACCAGCAAATTTCTTACTAGGACCGCAAAAAACGTTAAATTTTTTTATTGCATTGCCAGCATTGGACCGTTCTGGATGCACTCTGTGAAAATGAAGTTTAAATTTCATCGCGTTTCGTCAATTTTGTGAGAAACACATACAGCTAATTTTCTCAATTGGACCAGCAAATTTCTTACTAGGACCCCATAAATGTTAAATTTTTTTATTGCATTGCCAGCATTGGACAGTGCTGGATGCAATCTGTTAAAATGAAGTTTAAATTTCATCGCGTTTGGTCCATTTTGTGAGAAACACATAAAGCTAATTTTCTCACTTGGACCAGCAAATTTCTTACTAGGACGGCTAAAATTATAATTTTTTTATTGCATTGCCAGCACTGTAATTTGCAGGATGCACACTGTGAAAATAAAGTTTAAATATCTTCGCGTTTGGTCATTTTTGTGAGAAACACATAAAGCTGATTTTCACACTTGGACCAGCAAATTTCTTACGAGGACCGCAAAAAATGTTTAATTTTTTTATAGCATTGCCATCATTGGACCGTGCTGTGAAAATGAAGTTTAAATTCCTTCGCGTTTGGTCATTTTTGTGAGAAAAACATAAAGCTGATTTTTACACTTGGACCAGCAAATTTC
>JADDOH010017839.1:0-27892 GCA_016648135.1 Agrypnia vestita
GAAGGCACTGTAAGGCTATAATACACACTGGAGCCATTTCTAGTTGATTATTTTGTAGTATCCATTTCATTTCTTGAATATAGAATGATTATAGCCACGAGGGTGTCACGCAGTGCGACGAATATGCCTTTTAAACTGTTTGATACGCGAAGGAACACGGGCAGAATTCCCGGAGAATTTAAGAATTTAGAGAGTAGGGAAGGTGAATAAAATTTCAAATTTCCTAAAAGTAGAACCTGGTTAAAGCATTCCGACTGTAGTGTATGTATTTTAAATTGTTGCATTCATTTGTCTATCTTTTAAATATATATTTTTATTTGTGTAATATCTTATTTTATTTAGATGTAAGTATATGCATATATATACATATATAACATATATATTATATTTCTAATATTTTTAGGGAATGTATTAACTAGGTTTTACTTATTGTGTATGATTATTAATAAAGATAACATTATCCAAATTCTCTATTTTATTTATTCACCCGAGCATTTACCGCCATCGACAGTCAACCATTTGCACTCTGCTGGTCACAAATCGGTTCAACCACTTCTGGTATCATTCTGAAATACTGTTTCTTGATATCCTTGTGTAATAAAAAAATACCGCTACATCTGAACCGAGTCATGAATACAAAACTGATCATTTGCAGATTTAACATGTACCTGTTTTCAAAAATATTATCTAACTTGCAGTAATTTGTGCACGTTTCAAGTTTATATAATGAAGCTTTCAGCTTTTGGCTTAGAGGAATGTTTTTGATAAGAAGTGTGCGGCATTAGGAACCTAACATCTTGAGTTCTCTTCTGGTAAGAGCCTTCGTGTGGGATTCTTAATAGGGAATGAAAATGAAAATCGAATCAAATTATTATTTTTATTTTTTTGTTATTTGGAATTATTCAAAATATAATTAAATACCATTAATTATGGTGTTATTATTATTAAAATAATCAGTCTGTGACTCGCGTACTGAGTAACGTTATTAAAATAATCAACAGGTATAAATTAAAAGAAACTGAAGAACAAAAATAAAGACAAATAGACTCCTTGTCAAATTATTAAACATAAACAAAAGTAACAAAACAATTTAACTTCACTTAAAACAACTTTAAAAACTATGCCATTTTTTGAGATATAAAATGTGATCTCAAAAATAATAAGGCATCTAAAGTGCTGTCGTTTAATCTGCTGCGAATTCGGTTGCACATAATTCCTGCCGCGGAAAAAGCACGCTCTGATTCGCGAACAGCAAACTTGCTTGTTTGGATTTTTTGTTAAAATTTCTTATAATCCGGATTGCAATCTAGTGAATAAAAATCACTCCAAATTATAAAGCGATTTCTATTAAATTTCAATGCTGTAAAATACAATTTGATCATATTCACGAATGAAATGTAAAATTATATATAGGTGTCTCATAGCTAGTAGCAAAAGCTTCAGGGGAACATTCGTTCAATTTTGCATAAAAAATATTCTTTACGCTTTGGGTGAAATGTCGACTGTTACGGAGATAAGTGACATCAAAGCTTTCATATCTTTTTCAATATTTCCAGCTTGTATTTTGTTAAACATTAGTAGACTATCATAAAAGTGATTTATATTGTATTAAAAATTCATTCACTTCGATACCAGTCAAATAAAATTAATGAAACCTTTGCAGAAATTTGATTTTTTTTGTAAGGTTTTTATTTGATTTGTATTAATACCAATGGATTTTTAACATTCCATTTAAGTTACTGTAGTGATACGTTTTACAAAAAAAAATTAAAACTTTGATGTCACTAATCAAAGTGTGAAGAATATTTTCTATTTAAAATTGAATGAAGACTATAATATACCAAATAACAACCTACATATTATAGTATATTATAAGTCTGTATAGGTGTATAATATTATAACATATTATAGGTCTGCCCAAAACTTTTAGAAACTAGGAGCATCCGTGGATAGTCATCAAAATCTCCAATAAAATAGGAAATGAGTTTTTTCATTAAATCTTATATTGTTTACACGTGATGTTATAGGTAAATGAGGATTCCTACTCTGACTAAACTAGTAGAAATTAATATGTACGTACACATATAAGGAGCGAAGAAATCACAGGCTGCAAAATGGAAATATCGACATAAATATGGATTACTAATCAGTGTTTTTAACATCTTGTTGCAACAGAGATGAAATTATGATCCTTCAGCCAGAATACTCTTGAGGACGGGCACCAACAAATTATTTATTCAAGGAATACATGCCATTTCGCAGGGGTAGGCAGAGAGGATAGAGTGCCACACTTTTCTGTCCTGATAACTCTCGTCTCATCCACATTCATACATCTTCGCATGTAAGCTTGACGATTGTTGAGGCTCCTAACAAGACCGTCTTCCAGAATCTGGTCAAGTCATGTCTTCTGCGGCCTCCCGATCTTTCTGGCACCATATACCTTTCTTACAATTCTTTCCTCATTCATTTGCTCATCACGCCCAAACCACTCGAGTGATCCCTTTTTAATACTGTTCACTACTCTTAGATCAGCTTTACATTCTTTCCTTATCTGTTAATTCTTCACTCCATCAAAAATGGATTTCACATACGTCTAAGTGATATCAATTCTACTGCATTCAGTCTATGTTTCGTTTCTCTTCTGCCAACTCCAGGCTTCACTTCCATACATCAGTGTAGGTGCCAGAATTCCATTGCGTGCCACTGGTCTTGTCTGTATTTAAATTTGCTTACAACTAATATTAATATACTATTATATATATAAAAAAATAATTTAAAATTAAATGCAGATTTTTTAATAATATCCACCGCAGTGGTGGCTGGTATCACCGGAACAATCCTTAAGTCACCCTATAAAGACAAGACTTCCACACATACTTTCCATGTAAACAGCTTCGTCTCTGTTAGTCTTGTATAATTTACCCGAGTTAATGATTATCCATCTGTTATCTAACTGGTCATGTGCCAAACCACAGATCTGCGCGAAAACTTTTGTATCCTCTGTGTGCCAGACCGCAGATCTCCGCTCCCCAGACAGGTATACGAATTGGCCTATTTTACCTGCGTTTATGAGTTTTTAAAGCTTATTCTTTGTTGTATCTCAAGTTTTCGAATGAAGGAACGAGTTCTATTTGTCAAGTAACCTCATTTGCCGCGCAAACCGGACAAAAAATCATTCCAAATGCTGTCTTCGAACCGCGCATTAGTTGTTAAAAAAAGTGTTTTTAAGTATTTTTATAATCTTTGATATATTTAGAACGAAAATATTGAAATACAATATCATTCAAGTCTGTATATCGAGAAACTAAAAACTACAACTTTTCAGCGATTATTGTTGATGTTGTTGATGATGATGTTGACGAACATGAATATAACCATCACAAAAAAGAGTCTATAAAACAGCAATCATGTGCGAAATTGTGCAGCAGACAGGGTATATTCTGCGTTACGTACGGCCGACACACGACCGGTTAAAACATACATATAAAAATATTGTCAAAATTAAATCTGATTATTCATTAAATTATTAAATCTAATTATTTATTTTCAATATTTGCATTAATTGGTAAAGTTACACTATGACCACTTGGTTTTTTTTTTTAATATTAAATATTATTTTTAACATTGAAAAATACGGCCAACATAAACCTACCTAGTAAATGCAATCAGCATGGTAACATTGTCCTCGGCCACCAGTAGGCAGTATTTGGCAAAAACAATTATTTCTTTTAGTCTGCATTCAAAATAATCAAATTACAAACATAAAGTAAAATGATGCTGAATAAAATTTTAGGTTATTTATTTTATTATATTGCGAGTTGTGGATTACAATTACTATTTTCACAAATTGAAATATATATTACCTGAAATATTGGCTGTGCCCAAAATCACAGACTATTGGCTCAGAAGATTCATTATTATCTACGTTATACGCTTCTTATCAGTACACTAAAAAACATTGTTATAATACAATACTTATAATATAATTTTATAATGAAAATAAAACACATTTTTTAGAAAATTATTAATTTATTATACATTTTTAAAAGAATGCAGCCATATGTGCATGATTATCAGAAGATTTTTTTTTTACCCATAACCAGCTTTGGAAAATGTTTTGTTTTATAATCCCGTTCAAGTTATAAAATTTAGTTGGAAAACAGTTTAAATAATCAAAAATGAGTTCTTGAATTGATTAAACTTGTTTTGAAAAAAGATTACATTATCCAGAAAATGTCTTTAATAGCTTTTGCTGAGAATTTTTAACAAAATAAGATGGAGAACGAAGCACTAACTTTTGTTGATATATTTTAATTTATAATGCATATCAGATAAGCAAAAAATTATATCATTCTATTTAAATAGTAAAAATGTTGTTTATCAATGTTGATGGCTTGGAATCTTACAACTAGTTAACAAAATTAATATGTATCAATTTATACTGGAATTCTTCTAACTCGCGGTGTTTACTAAACTTTAAGAAACATCCTTTAAGTTCCTTAATCATCTCCTGTACCTCTCCCATACAACAATACCAATCCCCAGAAATGTATTATGGGAGTACTACCTAATTTTAAAAAGATCTTATTTTTCTATAAGATTCTTTTAAAATTGTACCAAAAAAAAACACAGTTTCGAATAAAATAATGTGTCATATCTTAGATCACAATAGTACGCCTGAAGAATAATGTGATGATGTGAAAATAATTCAAAAAAGTGTTTTTAAACCCTTACTGAAAATAAATCATAAAACTTACAGAACATTTTAATTCTTACAGAAAAAGAGATTCGCTGCAAGAATTATAATTTTCAATGGTAGGTATGTATAACTTCGATATCATGCTCTCTTTGGTCATAAAAATGATCAATATACAACTATTTTAATCATACATCCATGCATTATCTATTTACGAGATACAAAGACAATGATTGACTATTGTTAGCATGTCATTTATATTTGTCTATTTTAAATATGTGCGAAAAATAAAATGATTAAATAAAATAATTAAAAACTTTGTTTTAAGCACATCAAATAATTTTATTTATTAAAGTGTCGTTAGGACAAAGTTTTTACATATTTTATTTATAAAAAGGTGCCACGAAGGGAATTTGAAGAAATAAAATAATTATTATATTCTAAGAACATTTAATTTAATTTGTAGAAAAATAATGTTTTCTTTTATGTGGTTTGCAATTTATGTAGATTAACATCCACGCTGATGATGTTAACAAAATGACTTATTATTGATAAAAAAAATGTTGGTAACTGTTAGAAAGAAGGAATGGTAGGTACAGTAGTCGACAAACATCTCGAACATCGGCTTCAGCTGCGCAAAAGACAAATTTTTGGTCTCAGGGGTGAGGTAGCACGGAGTGTACATGCGCAAACTTTCCCCCACCACGCCGAAAATTGTTCATGATGTTTGCCGGCTACTATGACCACTGCCCTTTTTGAACAAGAGGTAAAAATCATCAGAATTCCCTCATTTAATGAATGAGTTTTTTTAAATAAATTGTGTTATCTTTTATGGCAAAGAGTCGTGTTCTTTTGCTATCCATTTCAAAAGTAAGAAACAAAAAAGTAAGACAGAAAAAAAGAATAAACTAACAATATTTACTAAAGCTATTAAATTTATTTTGGAATGCAGAAAATTACAATTCATTTCATAAACACCTGTAGGCAGCTTACACTATAAACGATCCATTATATTTAACAAGAGAGCTCTGCTGCCCGTCAAGTACAACATTCATGTCAAACATGGCTAAAATATTTCATTATAAAAATATTCAATTCAAATAAAATACATTTTAGAGTTCATACAAACCACAATTGCAATTTAATAAATACTTTATCTCACTCCGCGCCCTCGAGCACTCCAGAAGTATTACTAGCAGTCTGCTCCGGAGCAACACCAATATTGAGGAGATTTAGAAGGCATTTTTCACTTTCCTCACTATTCTAATAAAATACTGACCTAATTAATTAAAAATCCTTTCCAACTAATGAAAATCGGATTAATGTACACATATTTACATTGCACTAAGGAAACTGTGATCAATATAAACAGACTATCATTAATTGACATGGCAGTTACTTTGTGGTGCAACACTATTTTTAAATTTTTTAAATAAAATCAAATTACTAAAAAAAAATATTCCGGAAAAATACTCATTAATAACATTACTTTCCCTAATACGTCATCTGTGCTTTCCATATTCTCAATAAAGGCAACAAACCCATATTCCTGTACACGCCCCTTCCCTCTAAATAAATAGATCTCGAAACTATAACTCATTTATGTGTAATATAATATCTAGTTTATAAATTTAAACGACTGTTAAAATATGGGAGAAAATAAAGTAGTATTGACGGCTTGTTTAGACTCAACTATATATGTGTGATAGGTAATTAATTTCACTTCGCACACTGCTTTAATTCTGAATAATGTATTTGCAATTGATTTGAAGCACTTCAAAGAGGTTTTTTGTTACACTTCAAACTGACACTGACCATACCTTATTTTATTATTTAAAATTTTAATACTACAGCGGGCCAATTGCTGCAGCAAAATACATCACAAAAATTCCCAGACTTGAGAAAGTGACACTCGTCTGAACACCCTTCCCAGGTGACCAGGCGGGAATCAAACCGGAAACCCCCAGTATGAGAAGCCAGTAGACAATGAGGGCAGCCTTCAATGTAACAAGAAAATTTAATAACCCTCCCCAGACAGCAAAGCTCCTCAAGAGGAGTCAAGTTGTAGGATTTAAAAGCACAAAGTCATTTGCGCCGACGCAATACATATTCAATTATATTTTTGATAAGCCAAAATATAAAAGGAGTAGTTAATCCGAGGGTGATGAGACGCAATGAAATAATTTTATTATAAAATTTATTTTCTTTATGATGTTTCACTCGGAGAGAAAATGTCTCTATTTATATGTGAAGATTAAACATGTCATAATATAAAATAAAAATAAAAAATAAATATCATGTGTTGTCATAACCTCACCTGATCAGGCCCCGTGACACAAATCCAAGTCATAAATTTCTGGCTATAAGATAATGGATATACGGAGGTTGGTTTTTTGTTGCCGACTTGGCCGATCAAAGATCACAAATGTTATCACTGTCATAGTGCAGTAACACGTAAGTAATGCATTTAAGTTACATAATAAAGAATTTCTAAATTATTTCATTGTAGAGTTAAGGTTGTTATCACGGTCGTTAGACATATTTAACTGTAAATAGTTGCGGATATTTTATATAAACCGTATGTTTTTCTGAGAAACGATTCTGGACGTTTCGTTGCATGCTTATTCAACGTCATCAGGAGGACGACCTTTACCCGCGGAGGTAGAGGGCAGACTGATTACTGCTTGAATAAGCATTCAACGAAACGTCGAGAATCGTTTCTCGGAAAAACATGGTTCGTCTAAAATATCCGCAACTATTTACAGTTAAATATTTCATTGTAACTTCATAAGAAACTGCAATATTTGTTATTATGTATAACAAACTGAAATACTCACTTTTCAAATAAAGAAACATTTTATGAGATAATATATAATATGCAAATTTATGTAAGTAGCTCGGGATGTTACTGTACTTTCAAAAGTGACCACAATATGGATGCTGGTTAAAAAAGAATAGTGAAATAACTCTAATTTTTATGTGATAAAAATTAAGCATTTGCGACATGTATATACGTTAAATTTATAACCCTTCTGTTGAAATATTTAAGTATTGAACAAACAAAGCAGTGTGATTTCATTAAAATAATCTAATTGGGTACTCTTATCGGGGGTGTTTTATGAACTGGGAAAATAGTGGCGGACTAATCTTTTCACCAAATCAAATTCCATTTCAGGAATAATATTTTGATAAATCTTTACCATGAACATAACAAGACTAGTCATCAAATTCACAGTCATGTTATAATATTTCACACTCTAATTAATATAAAGCAAAAATTTTCAATCTTGTGAGAAAATGACACGAAAGATTGGAAAGGACGCAAATGTCAGATTTTATATTTTCATGCCCGTGTCCAGCTCCAGGGCTTGCTTCATGAGCTCGTATGTGGAGAAAGAGACGGCCACCATGGGTATGGCTCGTAAATAGTTGATGCTCATCCCCCGATACAGTCCCTGGACGACTCCGTTCTCCTTGTAGATGAGGCCCAGAGTTTGAACCATGCCCATGCTGAAAAGCGTAACAAAACATCATTATTTTATTAATTATTTATTTTTTAAAGTAGACAATGGAAATTGACGTAATAGTATGCCATGTTTTATTTTTAATATGCAATCAGCTATATTCTAAAAATAGCAATATTGGTATTTTGGTGACTTATCATTAGGGGCCATCCATAAAGTACGTCACACGTTAAGGGGGAGGGGGTCGACGAATTGTGACATTGTGTGACAAGGGGTGGGAGGGGTCCTAAGCTTCGTGACGTCACATTTCAAAATCTAATACAATTTAATAAAAACGGTTATATAGTTCAATTGTACGCGAAAGAGGTAGGCGCGAGAGGTTTATCGGCAAAAGCCTTATACGACTTACTGAAAGATCTTGGCTTATCCAGATCTTCCGTTAGTTCCATATTAGAATGTGTATCGAAAATGGCACTAACGGAGTCTTATAGGATTTGGTTAGGCAGGGAGAGAGACCGAAACAGTGGAGGTGAGTGCTGATGCATCATAAGGGGGCCTCTCAAACCTACACCTGGGTCACAAGTCCCAGGCACTGCTCTCGGCTCCCCTCTCTGCAATGCGATGGACCCGGCACTCGCACGGTGAATCCATCGAATGCTAAGTGTTTCGTCTATTTGTCAATTTCTAAATGTAAAATTGCTAAATATATGATGTCACAATAGGGAGGGGGGGTCTCACAAATGTGACCAACTGTGACAAGGACGGGGGAGGGGTCAAACAATCACGAAATTAGTGCGACGTACTTTATGGATGATCCCTTATTTGCTATGGTGCAAAGTTCAGGGATATCACAAAAAAATCAGTTTCGCTAATTTTACATTTCGATATTTTTTTTAAAAGGAACTTTTCAGATTTTTAGCTTTTCTGCATTTAGGATTGTAATAATAAGCGAGAATGATTGTTTTTATATTTGATGTGTATTTACATCTGAAATACAATGTTTTATGCTGCAGTATGCCTTCGATTTCATTTATTTTTTAGTTTTTTAGTAGGTAACGTAGCAAAACATAAACTAAAATATCCAATCAGAATCAATATGAATTGGAAATAGATACAGTAAAACCTTGTTAATTCGAAATTCAAGGGACTTAAAAAAACATTTTGAATTATGCGGAACCCCATTAATACGATATTCAAGGTACAAAAAAAAAATCGGGATGCAATTATGAAATTCGACAAAAATTATAAAACTCATGAAAACAACTCAACAGCAAGCCCCGGAGACTACAGTTGACACTGACGAATTGAAAGCTATAGTGGAAGCAGGTTAATCTCAAACCATGTCAGAATTAGCTACAGCCTTCAACGTCAGTGTCAAAACGATAATGATTAATTTTCGTAAAATTAGGAAAATAAAGAAGCTGAACCGTATGAACTTACTTTAGGAAAACAGCGACTCGCGTCAAGACTTGCTTTAAATTATTGAGTCAGCACATAAATGAGGGAATTCTGAATCAGATTGTTAGTTGTGATGAAAATTGGATCCTGTATGATAATCGGAAATGTTCGACGCAATGGTTGGACCCAGGGGAGGCAGCCAAACAATACCCCAAACGCAAATTTAGTCAAATGAAACCGCTTGTGACTGTATAGTGGAAGCGTGCCAGCATAATTCATTACAGCTTCTTGAGATCTAGCACATCAATTATTGCGGAGGATATACATACTGTAAAAAATTGAAAACCGTGATGGACAAGAATGTTCTTAAATTTTCACAGCCACTCAGAATCTTCAGGTTTGTGTTTTATGGGGTATTATGCCGTGTTATTAAGACCTTTCAGGCCCGAAAGCTCACTATCAAACAACCGAGACTTGTCAATTGCTCTAGTCCACCACTTCTCCACGACAACACGTCCACACACTTCACAACAGACAGCTTTAAAATCACAGGAGCTTTGACTTAAAACTCTTCGCCACCCACCTTACTTGCCAGACCTTGCACTTACCGATTTCCATTTTTTCGGAATGTGGATAACTTTTTACAAGGAAAAAATTTATACTCCCATGAGGCGGTGAAAAATGTTTTTAAAGAATTCATTGATTCCCGTCCCCAGGATTCCTGTAGCAAAGGCATCAATGAACTTCCATTAAAGTGCCAAAAGTACATTCGAGCATAATGGCCAATATACATACTTTGATTATTATTGATTATATGTATAATTTTCATAAAAAAAATACTGAATTTTTCTATACAAAATTTCATAGGTAAGAATCTGATTCTTGTACAATTAGACTCTTGTCCCAACTTCGCACAGAATTAAAAAAAAACTGAATAAAAAAAAGCTATAATGTTAAATACTTTTTTCCCTTTCAAAATCAGTATGTGCAAAATGTTGCCTACAGAAGAACAAATAACAGAAATATTTTATTTTGTTTTTATTTGTGTATAATGAGGGCAGATGTAAATCGGTAAAGATCTTAATAATTACGCTAGCGTTAGTTTTATGAAGATTACATCACTCCAAAAGCAGTCGGCAACAAAAAATAAAATGGAAACAATTATACAAACACAGTGGTACGTTCATTTAGTGTGAAACATTCTTATTCTCAGGATTACCAGATTGTTATTATATCTCAACACAAAATAGATGGAAGATACTTATTTGTGCACGCATAAAGTTTACGAGAAATGTCATCAAGTCAAAATTAACAAAGTGTAGAATGTTATATAATAGTGACCAAAACACAATTGTTAAGATAACTAACGCAAACCAATGAGAACAGGTAAGAGAATGTTATTATTATTCGTGATGAAAATTTAATAAAAATTTTATTATATATTTTTTGATGTATTATTATGTATTTTGATGTACTATTATAATATCTATAAAACAATACAATACAGATATTATCTTCTTCTTCTTTTGTGCCCTGTCCGTTCAACGAACATTGGTTATCATGTTGGCAATGAGGAATAGAACAGCTCTACAGTAGACTGGCCAAACCACTGTCTCAGGTTTGTCAACCAGGATTTTCTCCTTCTATGACTACTTCTGTGTCATGACAGGAGAAATGAACATACACACATGAAATAGATTATAAATTGATAAAAGAACCACACAGTCGAAGTTTTCTCTTACAATATCTTTGATTATAATTTTTTACTACAAATGGAGTGAATAAAACATTATAGTTGCGGTATTAAGGCGTGACATTCAACGTTTTTTTTTGTGGGTTTTTATTATTCATTTATATCAAAATATTTAAAAATTTCTATAAAACATATTTCTATGCTACATTTGTCTAAAATATGAAGTAATATTATATTATACTATCAAAAGCAAATGAATTCTCTCATATAATAAGGTTTTTAACTGGTTTAATATGAATTTGTTGGTTATTTCATTATTTTCAGTCTTGTACATGCGTCATTTCTTTCGTTATGCGATTGGATCCAGCCTCGAGCATTTGAGATTCGTGATGTCGAAGCATTTGACAAAAGTTAAAATAAGTAAACATTTTCGTACACACAGCAGTCGATCGGCGTGCCTCAGCAACGCCTTGTGCGTTTCCGTATAAATTCCGTCAGTGCATCGACATCGAAGAATGGCAATAATTATATTGTCGTTTCATTCTCATCATAACTTTCGCTCTAGTAATGAAATACAAAAAAATTTGTGAACTAGGATTTTTATACAATATTGGATTTAGATGAAGTATCTCAGACCCGTTTTGAAAGAGCATGCTCAATCATGCAATATCTCAAATTTGACACTTGTAGAATGACTGTCCAGCCTAAAAGCTAACAAATAATAAATACAGAAGTAGCTATGGAATCGCTGAAGTGAAAAATATACATGAATCAAACGTACGACAGACACAAAAATACACCAGGGGCACCAAAAATGCAGGCGGGAGAGGAGAGTTACCCAAAACATGATCCACAAAGCCAAGTTGAAGAAATGGAGAAGTGAAATTGTGAAAGTTATATTATGTACACAATGTTTTACCAACCTTCTGTAAGGAGAAAAAAGGAGATTACCAGAGGACGACATGAAAGAAAAAGAAAATCAAATTGAAAACACCTCCCCGTCACCAAAAGAGATAGATATTAGTATCACTTTAAGCAGAGTTAAAATAAATTATATTACAGAAAAAAACATTTGTAATGTGCACATTATGCATAGACATTAAAAGATTTTTGTAACAAATATGGTATCAATAGTACTCATGTTTCTGTAAATTGTTTAAGTAATTTGATAAATCGTAACAATTCAGAGAAAATGCAATTTTTTTTTTAAATAAATGATGTGATTAAATGAATGATTTCATTTTTGCTATTTCAGGAGATGTGTCAGAGGACTTAATCAATGAGTGCACGATTAATTATAAATACAAATATATTAAGACACATCTTAAACAAATAAATATTAATATTTATAAACATAATGACATTAAGCATAAAATATACAATGTGGCGCAGACTATACATATTTAAAAAAAAAATTGTAGGGGAAACCACTACAACGCGTGGAAGACAAATAAAGCAGGGCAATGTTCCTGGAATGCATGAAGACAAATCAACACATTGAATTTGACAGCATTTTATCAGTAACTGTGTAAGATTATACTTGTAAGAAAAATATTAGAGCTTAACTGAACAGCACGACAAAAAGTTTCCGTACTAGTACTTTATAATTACAATAAAATAACGATAATATATATATCTAAAGGAACATTCAAAATCTCTTCTCTGATCTGTTTTTTTTAATGTTATTAATTTGAATTAAAAAGGAAAATTCATTTATCGGGAGAAGGCAAAAAGTTGTATAACTGTTAACAGAATTATATGCATTTACGCTATTAATCTTAATAGTAGTATTCTATATATAATTGGTCTAAAGTAAGCATAATATTGCCAGCCTGCACGATCAGTTGGCCTTTGGCCATGAAACGTGGTGGATGTGAGTTTTGTTTCTGCCAGAATAGTACAATATGCACATATTGAAGTTTAACAATATATCTGATGTTTATGTTAATTGGTTTAGTTAGGTTGGTAGACTACTTCCCTTTTTTTGATAATAAATTAATGGAAACACTTAACGCGACTGTGCATCACAGATATACTATGATAGCAGAAATACTATGATGTTTGTTTAATTAAAAAAAAAAATTCTCTGAAGAATGTAAAACAATAAAAAAAATCTTTTTGCCAATTGTAAAATGTGGGCAATTTAAGACTCTGAATGCTAATTTTTCTCATTTGGACCTCAGCAAACAGTGCTTGGGCAGAATCAAAAATATTACAAACGCTTTTACTGCTGTTGATAAAATTTCTAGCAAATCAAACTCGTGACTGAGAATTGAAAATCTAGTACTCACCCAAACTTCTCGGTGTGCGGACTCATGAGGGCGAGCTGCATCCGTCTTCTCGTCACATCTAGCGGATACGAGACGGATTGCGCTACGGCTCCGGCCATTCCACCGCACAGCAGCTTCGCAGGCACTGACAGCACTAGGCCGCCTGTATAATAATATTTGTCCAGTTAATCACAGATAATAAGGATAGCAAACATAAAGATTTTGGGATTCTAGTGTGTGAATATTAAGAAATTAAGAAAATTAACTACTATAATAGTTATTACCTAGGCGTAATATTTTATACAAACTGGAAGTCGCCATATTGTCTAGGAATAGTTATTGTTAACGCAGTCATTGTTTTATGGAATATTTTGCCATGAACATTGAATGTTTTTGTCTATTAGATTAAGATTAAGTTAAGATTAAGTTTATTATTCAATTGCATGGTTTATCAATTAGTGATGGTTAAAACGTTATTTTAACCGGTTATTTTCGGTGCAGTTATTTGGAATTTGTATCTGATTATTTAAAAATATGTAATCTAGAAAATATATATACCTATATTTATTCAGTATAAAAGGTATGTATGTATTGAATAGAATGGACATGAAAAATGATTATTTGAAGTTTTTCATTGCATGGTATTTTACATAACAATCTTCAACGTGAAGTTCAGGTTTCCTCTCTCACGTTTCGCAATTTAGCCATCTTTCTTTTCTTCTACCCGGAATTTCTCTATTAGAATACATTACACATTCCTTCAGTTCAGGAACATTAGTTCAGGAATGAAGGATGTGTAACTTATTTATAAGGTAATTTGACAGGATTAGCAAAGCATCTTCAAAACCTGTGCCTTGCCGAAAAACTCCAACTAAGGGTTTCATAAAACTTAAGTACACTAATTTTGCAATTTTTTTTCCGTTTGTCATCACTATGCCAGTGAGTAATTTCATAAATTTTCAGCCAGTGTTATGCTAGTTTAATACAAATCTGTAAATATGTGGTATCCTTCAACATTTGGTAATTCTGGTAATGGTAGATTGCTGGATGTAATATTGCCATAAATGACGACATAGAGCAAATATATTGTCTCTGGATCTGCCAAAACATAAATTTGTAGACCTCATTTCATGGGTTTGTTTGAATTATATGTAATAAATACAAAATCCTATTATGTATACAGCATTTGTGTATATTGTGTTGTCCGACTTGGGGAATCCCCCCTCTTCCCTGTGTGTTGTGTTCTCGCTTCCCGGATTTGAATGACCGTATTACTTGAATACTGCATAGCTGCGGCACTCGAATAATACAGCAAACTATAAATCGACCATGTGGTGGCATTCGAGCGCAAAAGGTTAATTTCCCCTCTGTTACGGCAATTCATCTAATTCGGTAAAGTGTGGCAAAAATAAATATAATGAAGAAATATAAAAATGTTTTACAATCAAAGATGAAACAAGATTATGCGTAAAAATAGTTATTTACACTAAGTAAAGCGTAAAATTATTATTTATACAAATTTAGCTCAAATAAATAATGATGAATGAAATAAAATTGAAAAAAAATTGGTTTCTACAGATACTTAATAAATTATTTTTTATGGGAAAATTGGCAACCATGGTCTTAACAGAAAGGGCCAGTCAGTTTTTGAATCCGGGCCCTTCACACGGAACAAGAAAGATATGGAAGTCACAATTAATTAAAAAATTATAACAGTAATTTAATATTCATGTAAAAAAAACATGAAATTTACGTTTTTCCGAAACACCTTTATTTATTCATTAACATTAAGTTATCCTCTTCGAAATAATCTCATCAGATAAAATATACTTGTGCTAGTACTTTTTCTAGCCTTCAAAGCACTCCTGAAACGCAATAATAGGTATGGCGTTCAACTTCTTCAGCTCAATATTAGCAAAACATTGGCATGATAAAGAAAACATTCATGTTTTAATCTTCGGGAACAATAATAATTTACTGGGAGCTATTTCCGATTAATACGGAGGCTGAGACATTAAAATGTATTGTTTTTGATTAGAAAATTGTAAATCGTTGGTCAATTTTTTTCTATATTTAAAAAATTCGTGATACGTGTGACCTTTTTACAGTCAACAATTAATAGGAACTCAAGAATTCTTCGTATTTGGTTTAAAAATTTCCAATATCGTGGGCCTATAGTCTAACTGCATCATACTCTATCCGGTTAGCAAATCTAAATGATAATTAATTGAGATAAATTATAGAAATCTCACATAGACGAAGGTATTTATATATGAGAAACGTGTATGGAAGACTTTTTTACGATGGCCCAGGGCATACAATCTGTATAGGCTGGCTTATTTATATTTATTTATTTATTAAGGAATCCTAACAGTTTTTTAAATATTATAATGTAAAAGCATAGTGTTCATTTCAAAGACCAATTAAAAATATTCATTCATATTCATATGAGACCTCTCGTTGGCTGGTTTTAGGATCCTTTATGCCATGGCTACATTCACCATTTTTTCAATCCCCTCCCACCCTCCTTAGAGCGACATTTTATTAAAGTAGGGACTTTATGCCTATTCAGAGACATTAGGTTCCCTCAGAGTATTTTGTTCTTCAGAACTGCGCAACCAGATGTGGTATGATCCGGTGATTCCCGCCTCTGTCATTCTTTCCAAGAATCCATCCACCTGCGATCTATTTAGTCCCAGGTTATTGAGAAAGCTGTTAACTGACTTGACTGGCTCCCTCCGCATAAAGATTTGTCGTATAACCATTTTTGGAGATCTCATCCAATATATCCTTGTATTTATTCAATTTATGTGTGTGGTCTTTTGGGATGACCCAGGGCACTGACAGCTCAACCAAGAAGACCTGCTTTTCTGTGACCTGTGTTCTTGAGTACAAGACTATGAGTGCTGTTGAGCACAATTCTCTTGGGAACATATATTTCCCCGAAGTCGGTCCATAATTAACTTGCGCTTTTTGTTTATTCAAGTTGACACATCAGCATCGGCACATCAGCCCGGATGATTGGATCCTGCTATGGGATCCGAAACATTGGCCGGAAAGGTCGTAAAAACACAGCATATTACCCCAGAAAACATAAACCAGAATATTTTATAATACCTACAATTATTATTAAAACAGGAAAAAACTTTTGAGCGATGGATCTAATTTATCACCTGTGTTCCTATCCAGCTTGGTGCAAGCGTATTGCGGAATGTACTTCATGCACACATACTTGAGGTGCTCAAAACAATAAAAGGAGAGTCCGGCGTACGGCACCATCCCCATGAGCGTGGGGATGAAGCCTCGGTACAGGGCGCGGACACCACCTTCCTGAAATGAAATGATCAAGTAAGAGCACATTGTAACATCCTACACGAGAAGAACACAGATGATGGCACTTTCATTATATTATACAATCAAAAGGTGTTGTCTAGGTCCCAAGGTCAATTTATTACTTAGATTGGTGGCTATACCAAGGTTGTTTTGTAGACTTTAATAAGATGTTCTTATGTAAATACACAATAGATGCATTTAAATACTTGTAAAACATTAACACAGATTGCGCTTTACGGCTATTTTGTGGTTGATGGAGTAATTAACACGTTCTTAATGATGTATATATATATATATATTTTCTCTTTCTCTTTTCTTAATTTTGCTATATATATTTTTAATTTGTTATTTTCTTTGTTTATTACTCTTTTCTTAATTTGCTATGCTTATACATACATATATTTATTTTTTCCTTCTCTTTTCTTAATTTGCTTAAAAATTTTAACTCTGTACTGAAAATTTATTTTTTGTTGTTTTTTGTACTTAACTGTTCATTTTTCGTTTTTTATCTCTTACGTTTATAAAGTGAATAATATTTAGTAATAGTGTAATTCAATTATAAAAATGAACCTACAGACAAATGTCTTTTTAGACATTTTGTGGGACTAGATATTACAAAATGTAAAAAAATTTACATAAAATTTCGAAAATTGCATTAGCAACAGTGGACCCTCTATATTTGTCAAATCCAATAAACGTTACATTTTTTTGGCAAAAAATGCTTCGATATTCATCTGAAAATTCAATATTCATAATGAAAAATCACCCATCACATGGACAATATTTCAGTAGTGGAAGGAAAGGAGCGAGTAAACTAAGAACTAAAAATTCAAACTGCTAATATGAATCATCAATGAAAAATTTCTTTGCAGAATCTGGTGCTAGTGAATCATTAGGAAAAAGACGAAAATGTCATCACTCACCGTAATTGGAGATACCAGATGTTTTAATGGAAGGTTACTCGTTTTAAACAAAAGAAAAGTTCTGGTTACATTTTTATTTATTTATGTATCGGATTCGAGGCTAGGAACACATTACTCCAATTTTATTTAATTTCTGTGTAAAAAAATAATACTGTATTCGTGCAAGCCCCAGGAACATTAATGATTGAATACAGAGGTTCCACATAAATATAAGTATTCCAGGTATAAAATGGCATTCCATTTCATGGCACATTTATAAATAGTCAATCACGGAATAAGACACTACAGCTGTGACGTGAAGCTGACATAATAATCATATAGGATTTGCTATTTCAAAATAAGGAGCTTATTTATACAATCATTCTGTCAAAGGCTCTATAAAACGTGACTTACGGTCCTGAAGATGGTGACGGCGGCATGTGAGATTCCGGTGTAACGGGTGTCCCCCAGCACCTGGAAGGCTAGGCGGGCTCTGATGGTGTCCAGAGGGTAAGTGAGGGCCACCGCCGTTACGCCAGCCCCGGCTCCGGCCAAGAATTTGTCCGAGTGTCGCGGTAGGCCCAGGCGAGACAGATACTGGAAAATAAAGCGTTTATTGAAAGAAAAAAAACATTTTGAATTTTCCTAAGATTAGAAAAAATATTGGAAGAAATAGTTTGAAGACTAAATTCAATATTCCACATTTATTTCATTCTTTAGTATACAGGTTAAAAATAAAGAAATATGGTTTCAATTTGTTATAACTTTTTTATTTCAAAGTAAATTATAATTAGCGATGCAACGAATACGAATATTCGTATTCGCCGAATATCATCTCGAATATTAAAACCAACAATTTACATATAACGGAACGCAAATTACGGTTTGGCTGTGCACCGTGTATTCGAACACACCTACGCACTCTATTATCAGAGATTCCCCTAACATTGGATGAATGGATTTGTTGAGTTCTCAAGTTGTCAATTGTTACTTGTTTCCCAGCATAACATGAGTTCTTTCATCTAGTTTCGTTGGGTTATGAATAAGGTTAGGTGCTCATTTCAAATAGTTTTTGTTTTGTAATACATATTGTTCGTTCCATTTTATTTCCGTTGTGTGTAAAAAAAATCAAATAGCTTGTTGGTCTTGTGGTTAGGACTCTCGCCTCGTGATCCAAAGGTTGCAGGCTCGAATCTCACTCCAGACAAGGAAGTTAGTCCTCTTTTCATAACACAAGTTTAGCTTAATTTGAAAATAGTAAGAATATTGATGTGAAACGAATTCCATGTTCGCATTTCTATTTAAAAAAAAAAGATTAATATAACTCATAAAATAATTTCAAATTAAATCTAATAACATGATCTCCCGTAACCGTGAAAAAAGTGATATCTATTTTCCACCGCTAGAAATGTACAAACGGATAAAAGAAATACATATTGTGCTTTTTGAACAAAAATTTGCCAGTGGTAAATTTTAATTATTAAATCTCTTAGTAAAAAAAAAATAATGGTGTATTATTTATTACCTTGTTGAATTATTCGTATTCGTATTCGCCGAAAAGTAGGCTTGGTATTTGTATTCGTATACGTGAAAGTAGTATTCGTTGCATCAATAATTATAATCTTTTTTTTTTAAATTATAAATAAGGAATTTTATTGACTTAAACGTGAGAGATTACCTCTCGTAAATGGTTGCTATTTATTTAAATTGTCCTTTCCAAAACATTTTCCATCACCTTTTACAAAATTTCAAGAGTCATAGCGCAGATTTCATTACAAATATTGGTTTTCAGTTGGAGGATGCTCACTGGCTTATTAAGTACACTCATTCTTTCAAATAGGCCCAAAGAAAGCGGTAGGGAGCGGTCACATCCGGTGAACGAGGCGGGCAATTCAAATTGCTACTGCGAGAAATGATTCGCTCGTCGGAGATGTCCCCGTAAAAGAGCCATTGGGTCTCTGGCAGGGTGCACTATGGCTCCATCCTGTTGGTTGGATGGTTTTGCACCGCTGACACAAAAATGCATTAATGGTAAGGTAAAAAGGGGCCAATGTTCCTTTCAGACGATACACTGCACCAAATAGTACATTTACTATATGTTGTAACTTGGAGTGAGTACCTATACGGAAGCGATCCTCTTGATGCTTTCAATGCTATCATTAAATACATTGACATGATCGCTCAGTTCATTTAGGAGTTTCACACTACGCGTTATGGTGTGCTTATTCATTACATCCGTTCTGCATATTGGGACATGAAATGGCGCGTGACCTCGATTTCGCAAATAATTGTTTGGTACAAGCAGGGCATAATTCTCTAGCAAGTTCGGAGCATCAATTATATTTCTTAAAATCTTAGCCCCCAACATGACTAGGCCCTCCGGTTTGCGCGACTCGAGGCTGCGGTAGTTGCATTCCCTCGGCAGTTCTTCATGGTTCGTGAATGTAGGATATACTCCTTTTCTGCGCATATATAAATAGCGCAATCATGTCGATATATCTCCTTTGGTGTGTCTCCAAACTGCCATTCTATATTCCAATTTTGAATGAATAATGAAATTGTACATTTAACTCGATGCACTTCTCATTCGAAAATCCTTTTGATATATGTGTTACAAAACGTAAAAGCTCATAACACGCTGTAACTTGTTAGTTTATGTGACTTGAGAATGTCAGTCTGGCATCAAAGACAATACCGAGATCATTGATTAATTAAGCGGATGTAATTAATAGTGGTGTTATTTTAAGTATATGAGTTAAAATAAAAGCCTCAACAAACGTAGAAATTCTATGAGAAGATGTATGAATGTGGCCAAAGCAAAAGTGGTGTGCCAGGATAGAAGAGTGTGGCGTTCAATCCTCTCTGCCTACTCCTGCAGAGAAACGAGATGGTTAGTAAGTTAGTATTTTAACACATTAAATGTTATTTCTACTGCCCCAACGAACGAGGCAGTAACTCAATATTTTAGGTATTTGAGTTAGTACCATTTTTAGGTTTAGGCCATGGTTGCCTACATACAGCAAAGACAGCAGTATCTCAAATGCAATATTTAACAGCTAAAAATATGAATTTTACAAAACTAGTAAATCAGTTAACCATTTTTCTTCCCTGTAATAACGAAGTAGGTAGGAATGTAAATTATAAATATTACCTACACACACACAAAAAAATTTTGAGAAGATTTAAAAGTGTCCCCCTGAAAAATCGATTTATTTGAGTTACTGCCTTGTACGTTGGAGCAGTCGATTTGAGATTTGTATCTGATTGTGTCGATGACCGGCACTAGACAACAATTATGTCTTAGTTATCACTCATCGATACAAATGCCAAATAACTGTACCGAAAATAACCAGTTAAAATAACGGTTTAACCATCACTAGGGTGTAATTATTGCTGATGGACTGCTTTTGGATTCTCTGTAGACCATATCCTAAAGTATAGCTTGTTAATCAAGCCATTTAATTGGAAACGGGCTCCATTGCTCATTGTCAATTTTTGGTTGAAATCGGGATTTTGTTCTGCATTTTGCCGCAGCAAAGTGAATCATTCTACACTAAATTTCAAGCCTTGTTTGTAAAATATTGAAAAAGTTACAACGAATTTAAACCATAAAGTTCATTTTACACCACCTGTATAATATGATTCTTCCACGCATTCAAATACGTATATTTAAAAAATATTAAATTGAATTAGGAAAATTAACAAGTTTCCAATAAAATAATTTCTTGAACTGATAAATAAATGACATATATGCCTTCAAACGTGAAAATTATGTTATGTCGTGATTTGTGTAGAGCATAAATAAAGAAATGATAAGCTGTGGAGGACATTTCAACGCACGTGCTTCACGGAATACCAATTTTATATATGTGATAAGCAAGTATATTAGCATTATTAATGTTTCATAAAAGATAGTAAAAATTATATTAAAAATGCTACGTCTAGAAGGACGTATTTTTTTGAATTTAAACAATTCAATTTAATTTTGTTTTAACCAAAAGCCCGACAAGATTTTTGACATTTGTCTTTTGTCAAAATATTTTTTTGGGGCTTTTATAGGCAGATGATAGATAAAATATTTTACAGGCATATGCAACAAATATACTTCTTTTATCGCATTTCCTTCAAAATTTGGATTAAAAAAACCTTGTAATTTTGGCATGGTTTTTCCAGTCAATCTTGCTTCAACCTTGGCAGAAGTGCTTATCAATCGGAGGGCAAAGCGGTGCGATATGAAAAGTAGCCGTAGGTGAACAGTGAGATGTAGTGATGTAACGAATGTCATTTTTTGAGCAAACGCGAATGCGAATATCTAATACCGACATTCGCGAATGCGAATGCGAATTGAGTTTTTTTTTAATTTTAGCGGCTCGGTTTCGCTCGAGGCGCGTTCCGTTTTCATCTTGTTCCGAGAATTTCCGAGTTGATCTAATAGAAGCATAAATAATAATTTTGTTTTTGTTTGTTTAATGTGTTTTCTTATAAAACATAAATTATTTATAGTTTGTAATTGAAGAACTACTAATTGATGATTACCTAACATTAAAAAATTATGTAAAGACTGATAAAAGTTTCAGAGAAGAATTTGTTTTCGTTTGTTTACATTGCATTATTACATTTTTTGTTTTCTAAGTTCTAATGAGAAGTTAATTGTTATTTAGTGGTGATCTGGAATCTTAAGCTTTATTACCCAATGTAGAAGTAGATGGTAAATAAATAATACCAAATGATAAAGTAAAGTGAAGACTGATAATGTGATTACGAGGTAAATAAAAAAATAAGAAATGAATGGATTTTTTATTAACCTAATATTATATTTTTTTCTGATGTTCATATTCGAAAAACATTCGCTCGAACTTTGCGAATGCGAATATTCGTTACATCACTAGTGAGATGATATTGGGGTCGACAGCGCCTTTCACTTTTTTTTTATCGCATATCCGGGATAGTCGCCCGCTGCGATCGGCCTTATTCAAAATTTTGAATTCTAATAATGACACATTAAAAAAAAAAATATATATAAATAAATATTTTCACTCAGCACGAAATATTCTCGAATCCAGAAGGACCTGAGACCCTGGTCAGAAAAAAACATTAAGATAATAAAAAAAATGTGTAGTATTAAATATCTTTAAGCAACGGAATACTGTATGATATGCACTTTTAATATTGAATACTTCATATTATTTCTCTATGAATGTGCGCTAATAACCCTTTTTTATTTTAAATTTCAACATTTTCTATACCTAAATGTAAAATATACTAAGTAATCAACAAACATATTTGTGTACAGCGTAGTGTTGCGCCAATTAACTAACATACGCTATCTGGGCTGAATATACCACAGAAACCAGGAGCCCCCAAATTCATAGGGGCCCGTGGAATATCTGCAGCCGACCGCCAAGGCGAAATTGTCTCAAATTAAAAATAATAACGCAAAAGCCATTGGCCGAAATTGAATGTTAAAAAATATTAGATTTCGATGACATAGGATCTATTTTTAAAATTATGTTTGACTAAGCTGGATTTTTTCGGGGCCCCCGATAAGAATTGACCGAGGCCCTCTTCTAGTAAATCCGGTCCTGTAGGTGGCAACGTAAGGCCGGTCGCACTTTGGATACGAATTACGTACGTATTCGTCGTACGATTATTTTCGTACGTATGGAGCGCGCACATTGATTGCGTCTTGCGTTGGTCACGATCAGTTACTTTGCGCATTTCTTAACTGGAAAACTCTATTATGGCAGACTTAAATAATGACAAATTTCATGATTATCTATCTAATAGATTCACAAATGCTGGGGAGAATCGAAGTGCTACGAGAGCTCATAACATCTGAGAAATATTTAAAAGTTTTTTGTTCCAAGTGCATAATTATACCTACCTCACCATCATTAAACCAAATTATTTAACTTACAGGTATTTTTAGTTCTTTAGAGATTCTCCGCCATGATTTGCGCTGATGGTCACGCAGTTGAATCACTTTGGTCCCACAAACATTTGTGGTCGTGTATCAACTTGACAAAATTTTCAATATCCATCGTACGAAATCGCAAAAATTTCCGAACAAATCCGGATCGTGTAGGTCGTCGCATCTATACGTGCGTACACGCACTACTACATTGTGTACAGTGTGCGATGTTCAATACTGAATGTACTTGCGTATTCGTACGTATACGTACTACTCAATTTCGTACGAAAACGCACCCAGTGTGCGGCCGGCGTTAGGCAAGCGCCACACGAGGCCGATTTTCCGTTGCCGACGTTTCGCCACGGAAGATCGGCGTAGTGTGGCGCTGGCATTTTGCGCGCACCCGTAGGTTCTCACGGCCGCCAAATGTAACGTCCTTTGAGCTATCTGGCGTAGCCAACATTCCAGGGCGCATTTCGTCATCTGGGCTGACCAAGGAAAATGGTAATGTGTGAGAAATTTGCCCTTACAGCATTTAGAATATTGATGCTCCCGAGCACCTATTATTTTGACGATGCGTGTCCAAAAAAATCAATTTATTTTTTATGGGAAGAGTTACAACATAAAGCACATTACATTACAACAAAGCGAAATTTCCAATGTTGAAATTATTTGTCCGTACGTTAGTCTGGGAAAACCGCGCCGCCTACACAGCGACATAGCGAGGATGACCGCTTTAGCATTAAAATAACGCCAAACTGCGTGGCGAAAGTGTAGAGCCGATATGGGAGCTATTGCTTATAAAACGGCCTTGGGTATGCGGTGGGTCCCTTTTCGCTGATGGCATAAAAATATATTTATAAACTTTTTTTACCAGCTCTCCGTCTCAGGGTTTCTATGCCGTCTCTCCGGGCTCCGGGCTACGCTAATATTACAATAATATATAAAATGAAATTAAGTGTAAGTTGGTTAAGGCTGAACATTGACTGCAAATGCATATTTCGGCGTTTTTTTTTTTACAAAAATGTGGGTTTGTATTATTCATTTATATCAGAATGTAGGTATACTCTAGACTGCATTTTTAGGGCACTAAATTAGATAGAACTTTTGTTATTATATAAAAGTAATAAACTGGACATTATTTATAATAATTAATAAAATGTGGGTAAGCCTTAATCGACAGGCCGCAGCCAAAAAATCGTTTTTTAGTGTCCCAGGCTTCGCTAATCTTTTATGAATATTTATATGTACGCATAATATGTTTTTTTATGCGCATAAAGTATACTTCATTATCTAGAACTTTTACCCAGGAAATCAAGAAATATTCAATATTAATAAAGTTATAATGTTTTAAATTTGCAGTAAATTTTTACGTTTTTTGTTGATTTTAAAACGCTTTATATTTATATAAAGATATGATTTTAAACAGAATATTCTATTTATTCCCGTATTTTGAGGCTCTTACTCACTTGCAGTCTAAAGTATTATATTCTGATGAAAATGAATAATAAAAACCCACATTTTCGTAAAAAAAACGCCGAAATATGCATTTGTAGTGAATGTGCCACCTTAACTCCTGTATGTCGGTGATGTAACGTAGGTCTACCTGTCATAGAAAATATGAAATATCTACCTTATTTACGAAAACTAAAACGTCACATTTTTTGTAATCATCGAATAGACATTTTCGTACTAAAATCACTAACTTAAACTGTTAGGAATGTACGGATTTTTTAATTAAAAAATATTTATTCATTACTCTCGCATTTTCGGCCAGTGTGTAAAAGAGAGCAGAATATTGCACATCGCAGTTAAATCGAACAAGAAAGAGCACGACAGTACCACACATTTCATGTAGGACAGAGATGGCAGCTGCTTGGGTTTCGGCGAAAGCGAAAACAATATAGAAAGAGTACGGTAGAGTCGGGTAACACGTGTTAGACAAAGACGGAGTGCAGGCGACTGACGCGAGCTGGCGACGGCGTCGTTGAATTCAGTTGCTAATGATACGTCAGCGGAAGCGCACGCAAATTTGATATGTCATGATTTTATAATAATTTACTAAAATAATGCAAATATGTTTACCTTACATAATTATGTAAAGGGACCTTAAAAAAGTCTTATCTGTATCGTATATATGTATATTTTATCACATATTAAAAACTATGCCGATTTTGAATCAGGTAATGCTGTGTTACACCACCGTCCCCGAAGGTATTTTTTAGCACAGTCTTTTAAGAGTTAATATCATATGTTTGGTATAATCGCCAAAAATATCGCACGCGGCACCAGCGTATCATCTGAGTGAACATAATTCTCTGTCCGCTACCCCGCGAGCTCTACTGCAAACTATAAATGAACTGTCCCAAGATTTATATTAGCAAACACGGGGTTTGTATAAAATGAATTTCGGTCATCCTATGCGGGAGGTAGGTGATGATTATGTACGAAACCCCTATGTAAGGTTAACTGCGAGATACGGGTCAACCGTAATACTGTTGCCAGATCTCTCTTATTGATTACGTTGCGGGCTGTATTCTGAAATAATTCGGCGAAGTGCGATGGACACTTTGTAAACAAACTCGCTTCCTTGATATCTAACGATAAATAACAATGTCTCGGCTAAGGTGCCGTTTTATTAATTATTATCAGATACTAATAGAATAGTGAAAATTGTATTGTGTTGCTGATTTTTTAAATTTATTTTTATTTTGCACGTTATCATGAGATTCTAAAACGATATCAGCACAAAATCGAGAGTTTTCCAAAACAGAGAGCAGTGAAACATGTGGCGTACCTACTGGATGATCACATAAACCAAATATTGGAGGTTGCCCCTAGTAAAAGCTTCAAGTGTTCAAGGTGTGCCAAGATAGCAGTGTGGCGTCGTGGCTATCTGCCTAGCCCTGCGTGGAAATGGCGTGATGGTAAGTTAGTGTAGTACATATCCATAGATGGAGCAGTCATACGGAGGGACAACTCGACTAAAAACACCTTTCTATATTCGTCACAGCTAATATAATACGAGGTGTCCCCTAAAATAAAAAGTTGAGATAATTTCCAAAAACATTGAGTACAAATTAGTGATGGTCAAAACCGTTATTTTAAGCGGTTACACAATAACCGTTATTTCAGATTTATTTAATTGTATCGATCATTGGTAACTGAGATTTAACTGCTGTCCAGTACCGATACAATCAGATACAAATCATCGATACAATCAGATACAAATCTCAAATAACGGTTATTGGGTAACAGGTTAAAATAATGATTTTCATCATCAATAGTACAAATACGTTGATGGGGTACCATTTTTATGTGCCACTGAACACTGGCGTGTAGTGAGTGCTATGCTATAAGTCGTTCTCAACAGAAATTTCTACGAATGAATTTCAGGGTCCTAAAGAGCAACAAAAGTCGGTCAAAGCTTGTAGGATGTTACAGAATAGATAACAGGTAAACTTATACATTCAATTTTGAATGTACATACGTAAATATTGAAAAGTAATTAAATTATAAATGGAATAGATTTAATATTATTAATAATATTAGGTCCTTACATATGAAATTGGTGTTTAGTATGGGAGGAACATAAAGCCGATTTTTTTTTATTATAATATATTTATTTAATCAAAGTATGTACCATTGCTATCTATGCACTTTTGCCATCTCATAGGTAGTTCATCGATCCCTTTACTAAAAAAACCATTCGGACGGGAATCAATAAAATCTTTGAAGGCGGTTTGGACTGCCCCATCGGAGTTGAATTTTTTCCTTTGCAAGAAGTTATCCAAATTTCAAAAAAAATGGTAATCTGTTGGGGCAAGGTCCGGAGAGTACGGTGAGAGGTCTTAGACCTGCCAATGACAGCTCCTCTAATTTGGTAGCCGTCTGTTGTGCAGTATGTGGTCTAGCGTTATCATGAAGCAGCAGTGGCCTAGAGCGATTAACCAGCCTCGGTTGTTTAGCAGCTAGCTTTTCCATCCATGGTTTGCAGTTGCTGACAATAGACATCTGCCGTAATCGTCTGGCCAGATTTAAGAAAGCTGTAGTGAACGACACCAGCACTAGCCCACCAAACGCTCACAAGTAACTTTTTTGGAGTCAATTTTCGCTTGGGGCATGGTTTGGCTGGTTCGGCAGGGTTCAGCCATTGCGATGAGCGCTTTCGATTATCGTACAGGATCCACTTTTCATCACAGGTAATGATTCGATTTAAAATCCC